>JAULKK010277958.1:0-14685 GCA_032355705.1 Rubia peregrina
AGCAACATGCTAAGTGGTCAAGTTTCATTGATTTTTTTCCTTATGGGTTACGATACAAGAAGGGTAAAGAGAATGTTGTGGTTGATGCTTTGAGTTGTACGCATGTATTACTTACACGTTTAGACTATGTCTTCTTTGGAATTTCTTTCCTATGAGATTTATATGCCAGTGATCCTGATTTTTCATCTCTCAATGCTGCATGCGAGAAAGGTTCATTTGACAGGTTTTTTCGACATGGTGGTTTTCTTTTCCTAAATAATAGGTTATGTGTTCCTCGATGTTCTATGCATGACTTACTTGTTAGATAAGCTCATTCAGGTGGTTTAATGGGACATTTTGGTGCATTAAAAACTTATAATTTGTTGAAGGAACATTTTTATTGCCCAAAAATGCCTATTGTTGTTGATAGGATTTGTAGGAATTGTATTGATTGATTGAAGGCTAAGTCTAAGACTAAGCTGCATGGTCTATAGACTAAGCCGCATGATATTTCTACGTAATTTGTACTCGGATTACTATGCTCCCAAACAGGTAATAATTCTATCTTTGGGGTTGTTGATAGATTCTCGAAGATGGCACATTTTATTCCTTGTAGGAAGACAACTGACGTAAAACATGTCGCAAATTTATTTTTCAAGGAAGTGTTCTGTTTACATGGTATCCCCGCGTCAATTGTATCGGATAGGGATGTAAATTTTTTGTCCAACTTCTGGAATACCTTGTGGCGCAAGTTAGGGTCAAAATTGTTGTTTTCAACATCAAGTCTTCCGCAAACTGATGGTCAAAGTGAGGTTACAAACCGCACCCTTGGGGCACTTCAGCGTGCCTTGGTCCAAAAGAATTTGAAGAATTGGGAAGCGTGTATTCCGATAACAGAGTTTGCCTATAATCGCACTGTTCATTCTACTACTTCTTTACCTCCTTTTGAATTTTTTTTATGGTTTTCAACCTACTACACCTCTTGATTTACTTCATTTAAATTGTAAACAGGTGAAGAAATTTTTTTGGAGAAAAGAAGGATGATTTTGTGAAGCGATTGGTGTGATTGAAGATTGAAAGGACAAATGCTCAGAATGCTACACGGGTAAACCCTGGCTGCTGCATTATGCACTTTAAAGAGGACGATTGGGTTCAGTTGTACTTGCGGAAGGAGATATTTTCAAATTCCCAAAAATCTAAATAAGTCCGCGTGGTTATGGTCTTTTTCAAGTAATTGATTGTGTGAATGACAGCAATGCCTACAAGATTGATCTACTCGGGCATTATGGTGTTAGTACTACTTTCAATGTTGCTGATTTTTCTCCATTTACCCTTTGATGAAGATTTAGTTTTGAGAGCGAAACCTTTCAACCACGGAGGGAATGATGGAAATCCCAAGACGACTACCACTATATATGACGACATTCCACGACTTGATCAAACCTTCAAGGATTATGTTTGGAATCCTCTAAGTGACATGGATGGACCGATGACAAGGTTAAGAACAAAGCTGAGGGATGTGACATTGAATGCTTTGATGGATAAACTTCATGATGAAGAAATCAAGAAGAAGTCGGCTTGGGCTTGGATTTATTATTCAAGCTTGTCGATTAACTGAAGACATCAAGAAGAGCACTGTACCTCTTTTCCCACTGTTTTTTTTAAAGAGATAGTGTGATTATTGTAATATTATTTTATTTCAGTCCAATAACTTGGCCATGTGGGCTTGTGAAGAGTTAATATTTTCGAACCTAGTCTACTAAGGTTTTTGAAAATTGTCTTTTATTCTGATTAGAATTATATTTGGTAAGACTAGATAAGGAAATATTATTCTAGTCTAATTTTGATAGGGACGACCAAATTAGGGTATTTTTAGAAGTTTTAGTTAGATATGGTTTCAGCTTCTTAAAGCTACCACAAGTTGATTCAGATTCCAATTGTAATTAGGGTTTGTATGGCTAAAATTATCCCTATATATAGAGGGGATGACCGAGGCTTTTAACACACTTTTATCAATCATATATTCAAAATTTTGAGATATACTCATTACTTCATTGTTTCTTAATCCTGCGGGTTAATTAATTATCAAAATCCCTTGTAAACTAATCATGCAGGTTAGTAAGTGAACAAAGAAACCTTGTGATCTAAACTTATTTGCTAATTAGACAGCAAGTCGGAATGGAGTGCACCCTGCAGACTAGATGCTTGAATTTCTTGCGTTTATACTAGGTTGGGCGAAATCCCTATTGTGGACAAAGATCCGATATTCCGCAATCCAGAGTCTTCGCAAGGAGATTCATATCATAACAGAAGGGCCACAATTAACAAGTTTTGTAAGTTGATGGGCCAAAAGTGTTCAATAAAAAAATTAGTGGTTAGAGGGGAACGATCGTGTTAATTCAAGGGCCACGAAAGTTATTTTCTCTATTGGTTATGTATTAGAATTTTCATAATATTTCTTCCTAGGTTGAGTCAAATGTATACAAAATGGTGTATTATTTATCATGGTATCAGAAATTTTCTATTTTATCATCGAGTTTCAATCAGAACCAAGGGAGAATGGATTCTGATGCATATATTTTAGATATGTATTGGGTCTTTTATCTACATCTTAACGTCTACCTATGTTTGCGTGTCTTACTTTTCTCTTCCATTTTCACCTCACTTTGAAGCAACATTTTCTATCATACTGTGAAGTTCATATACATCAGACCACTGGAACAAAGGATTTATTAAATAATCAACTATTAGGGAATATAACTACCAAGGCCATAAAATATCTTTTATATATAAAAATACTACTCTTACTGTGCGTACAATTATTTCTTTAATTTTGTATACAAACTTTTGGGATTTAAAAAATGATAATAATAATAAAATATTTCTGTCCTAAGTGGTGCAATGACAGAAGCTTATTTCACTAAATTTTTTATTATAAATTAGTGATTTACAGTTGGATAAAATTACTATTTCACCGGACGGTGATGTATTAGTATATTGCCCTTTAGTAAAGTGGTGAAAGAAAAAAAGTTCTAAGATAATTTATCCTTTTTTAAAAAACAGGTGAAATTTAAATACACCTTTTATCAATTAAAATACAAATCGACCAAAAACTGCACTAAAAAACAAAAAAGTGTAAAAAAACACACACGTTAGCATAGTTACACAAAACTTGCACAAATAATGCATCCTATAACTACAACAAAGAATGGATCATAATGATGAATATCCCTCACTTCATGTTGAGTGTTCTTAATTTGAATAATTTTTTATTAAAAAATCACTCTTTTATGATTGATATCTCATTTGTTAACCATTTACGGCAAAAACAAATGAGCTACTTGATATAAAGGTTTAGTTCCTATAGGTAGACAAGAACCGTGTGTCCACTGTGAGATGGTATATAACACCACATGTGAAGTGCACCAAAATAAAAACTTATATTATGCAATATGCTTGTGAAATTGATCTAAACTGCTCTAAAACAACACAAAATTGCAAAAGAACATGTCACCATATTTACACAAAATGACACAAAACTTGCACAAAGAATGCATCCCATACCTACACCAAAGAATGGATCATAATGATGAATATCCATCATTTCATGTTGAGTGTTCTTAATTAAAATAATGAAAATAATTCACTCTTTTAAGTCTGATAGCTCATTCGTTAACCATTTACGACAAAGAAAAAAGAAACTACTTGACATAAAGGTTTAGATCATATGTGTATACAAGAACCATTCCTCCACTGTGAGATGGTATACTACAACACATGCGAAGTGAAACCAAAATAAAAACTTATATTATGTAATGTTTGTGATGCGAGATGGAATACAAAAGAAATTTTACATAACCAAGCTCCAAGGCGCACACAATTTGTAAATGTGGTAAATCTCCTCCTTCAACAAGATCTTCATCTTCACCTCTTCTTTAACATACTCCATATGAAGTTGTGAGTAATAACATAAGACAAATATAATCCGTATGTAGGCAGATTGTTATCCAAACCTCTTATACCGAGAATTTTTTTAAAGGAATTTCAAAATACATTTTCAAATGAAATCCAAGTTCATTTCATCACTACAATGCTGCGAGGAGAAAAAAATCTATTTTATAAAGATGAAGTTGGTGCCGTATGCTTGCTATAAAAACCACATGAATTCTTTCTATAAATGTTATGCCAAACATATTCATTTTCCCCTAATTGATTGATGTGGATACCTTTGTTGCAAAATTAATTCATGTATGCTATTTCAATTCTTCTTAATTACTTTATGGCTAGTTTAGTTTTTTGGGGTTAATTGAATAATCATATCTTATAATTAGTCAACATTTCCGAATTCAAAAATAAAATAAAAATACAGAATGCCAAATTATTCCTTTCTCCTTCACCCGTGCACACAACAAACAAAAGTGAAATATAATGCACCACTTACGCACACAAGACACAACAAACAAAAAATTATGAAAAATTAACTCGTAAGAAATAACTATAGTATCAAATTTCATAATCGTGGCCTAACTGAAAAGATTAACATTAAGCCCTAGTCAAACATGCATCAAAGTGCAGTGAACAAGCATCACAGTGCAGGGAACGCTGACGCATCTGAAGAACGGATCATCTTCGTGGATGTTAAGGATGTTGCTGTTGGACATGTACGCTCTCATTATTTCCTTCACATTGCAGTTTTGTCCTCCTAATGCATCCACCTGACCAGTTCCCCAGTCCCCACTGCAAACCAGTTGATTATTGTCATTGAAAATTCCAAATGGTCCGCATCTATTATAAACCTCGCATCTGTTGGTAATGGTCCGCATCTATTTCCTCAAACCAGCATTTCAACTTATTTTCTCCTCGGTTCCATTTGGTAAAATACGAAAGTACATTAACTTAGAGTTGTCAGAAGTTTCATACTCAAAATATTTATTTCCTAACCCCCGGCTCCCTATCACATTTCTTGAACCTAAATCCATTACCAACCTTCATCCAGGGCGCCCCTATGAAAATTGTTCCATCCCACTACCCATATCTCCAATGCCTACCTTGTCCCTCCAAGTCAATGAATTAAGGTGCTCCTCTCGGATCAATTACAATGGAGTAGTTTCTAGGAGATGGGTCGCTGTCTTATTTCCAGAACTGTCATTGTAATAAGTTTCCCACCCATGCACATGAGTATCACCGGGAAAATCAAAGCTCGGCCATAGTAGCTTATCAGGCCTACTCCAGCGTTGACTTGTACTCCTAAGTTCCAGGTTCTCGGAATCCTTAATAACTACAGAAGAATTTGTTCGCCCTGTACATGCACTCACGCTGTTAATATATTTTCTTTTTTTTGCCACCTACTATGCACGTGTTATTAATAAAGCACCTATTATGCAAGTTATTAATTAGAGTACAACAAATAAAAATATCTATGACACACCTAAATTTTATTCTCTTATTTAATTAAATGCAATTCGAGGACCGAAATGAAATGCCAGAGGTCGCGCCATGTAGGACCGACGGCGGTGTTGACCAAAACCAAAGAGAGAACATGTAAGAAAATCGTCCGTGAGAGATCCTCTACTGAGGTCTGCAAAGGCTCCTCTGATGACTGAGTTTGGTACCTTCACCTTTGGGTCGGTATCGGTTGATCGGTTGATCGGAGTGGGGAGCTACGATGGGCTGAATGTGGTAGAAATGGGGTCGGTAAAGCTACATTTTGGCAATGAAATGAAATTGAATGGCTTCGAATCTGGCACCTCTGTGATAACGTGAGGCATTACGATCGAGCCATAATTTGTACAGGCACTTTAACCCCTTTTGACGAGAAACATACTTATTAATTCTCTTTTGCCCCTCCAATTTATTAACTTTTTTGTAGACTAATTCATTTTGTTTAATTTACTAATAACATCTTAGTACATGTTAATTATAAAATTACTTGATTATGAATTAAATATTTCAAAGAGTTGTATAAATATATGTTGAAACCTTAATAATAGAGTAGTAAGTATATCATGCATTTATGAAAGACATTTATTAATAAATAAATACATGATGATAATTTTTTTTGTTAAAAAGACATATAATGAAGGAAGGCTGGTTTTATTACCATCGAACTATACAAACGTCTTGGTTTGATCATCAAACTAATTTTCATCTATTTTTGTATCACTTTCTCTACACTTTGCTTGTTTTGCCTTCAACAAGATATTCATCTTCACCTATTCTTTCACGTACTGGAGATGAAGTTTTGAGTAATGCCAAAAAACAAAGAACGATCAGTTCACCGACAAACTCTGTTGATTTGAATAATAATATTTAACATTGAACTCAAATCTTACAAATTTCTTAGTTAATATTTTTGGATATTAAAAAATTACTATGCCTTTGTTTTAGTTTCTCCTTCACTATAAACATAACAAAAAATAGTAAGAAGAAAAATTTATTACGCACATATTATGCACATACATAAAGTAGAATAAATAAGAACGTGTACAATGAATCAAAATTATAACTCTCTATGCTCTTTATTATAAACCTCAACTACAAATATCACCTTTATTAACATAAAAATGAGACCAAAGTATATCTTACATCAAAAGGACAAACACAATATTTTGCAGATACTTAAACTGCGCATAAAGGGTATGCGCCCAAAGGTTTGAACACATGAAAGAAAATAAAATCAAGTTTCTGGAATCTCACAAAAGCATCGAATTAATTTATTTACCATGGTCTAATTGAAAATGCTTAAACATAAAATTTGGACTAAACATGACTAGAAAGAGTGAGCAATTTAATCCCAAAAATAATTAAGCAAATGAAATCAGAAGAATTAATGAATTCTCACCTTGAGCTAAATCTAGAAAGCCATGTGATGTTAATTAATCACAGAAATTTCAGGAAAACAAACTCAGGTGGACCTCAGAAGCTTAGCACAACCTCAAGCAAGACATACCAGCAGGCAAGCATTCCAAGCTCGCACTCCTCTTTCTTCTGCCATTGAGTTGGACTTGGAAATGAACGCTGGATGTATTATGCTCGAGTTTTGGATCCGAACCAAGGGATAACAGATTTTGATGATTTTCTCTTAGATATGCATTGGGTCCTTCATATGCATCTTGTCGTGTTTACTTCTTTTTGCATGTCTAACTATTCTCTTCCCCTTTAACTGCCACTCTAAGAACCATTTTCTACATAATGTTAAGGTTATTAAAATCGGCTCCATTGGATGAAAAGTATTATTAAATAATCTAAGAGGGAATATAACTGCCACGGACATAAAAACACTTTTATACATAAAAAATAGTATTCTTGTTGTGTGCATAGCTTTGACATTTATTTCATTAATTTTGTATAGAAGTTTTTGTGATTTTATAATATTTGATGTAAGTCTATTCTATGTGATGCAATGGAAAAATCTTATTTCGCTAATTTTTCATTATGTCGTGGTTTACGGTTGGATAAAAATTTCCATTTCACCAGCCGGTGATACATACTACATATTAGTACATGGTAACGATCTTATTATTTCACTGATGAAACAAAGGTACTAAGAAAATTTGATCAATTTTTTAAAACAATGTTAATTCACCTTTTATTGAGAGATATGCAAATCGACCTAAAATCATACTAAAACAACACACAAAAATTCAAAACATAACACTGTTACGTACAATGACACTAAAATGGCATAAAACATGCACCAAAGAATGCATCACCTAATCAACTACACCAAAGAATGCATCATATGATGAATATATAATTAACTACTCCATATCTTTTTATATGTATCATATTTTCCCTTTATTTTTCACTATGAACAAAATAAACATAATTAAGTGAAGAAAGTTTGACTATAGCAGCTGTTTCACACATAATTATAGTACAAAAAACAAAAGTATATATAATGTACCTAAACCATAATTTTCTGCACTTTTCATTACTAATCTCACAACTAAAGATATCAACTTTAGTAACACATAACTACGACCAAAATATATATTACATCCAAAGAATGCACATGAATTTTTGTACGGACTTAGAATACACATAATTCACAAAATTTGGACAATGACTTAAAATAAAATCAAGTTTCCTGAATATCACAAAAGAATGGAACTATTTTCAAAACCGATCTAAGAGCAACTCATCATAATCCTTTATCTCTTGGTTATGATCGAAAAAGGATCCTCACCTTCTACATCTAGTTGTTTACTTTATCGGCATTGTGTGCTTCTGTTTGCGTGTCTAACTTACTTCTTATTGCGTTTGTAACAAAATATAAAGATAGTAAAAAAAGAGTTTATTTATAATGCACCAACTATGCACGTTCTTAATTAGAGTGCAACAAATAAAAATCTATATAGCACACATAAATTATAATCTCTAACTTGGTTTCTTAGGATCACTTCGAGGATATCATCGAAAGCCCGGAAGCATATTTCCTCCACCATATTTGAAATGCCAGCCATCTCCAATATGTTGTCGAAGAGGTACCTGAAGGTGATATCCCTCTTCGAGAAAACCCCTTACGTAGTAGAGATCCATGTGCTGCGACTCCAGGCATAGGAACATGTCGCTCTCGGTGCACTAGAGACAAAGGTTAGTCTCATCGCTCGGTAAGATTTTTGACCAACCTCAGCATCCAATCTAGCATACGGTTGATGAAATTCAGGTCATCCACCACATCGCGCTCCAACCACTTCCAAAAGACCATGAAATGCTTAGAGTCTTTCACACTAAGTAGCACCAGTACGATTCTGGGTACGGGTACGAGTTTAGATAAATTGAAACTTAGGGGGTATGGGTACGAACTGAGTACGATTATAAATAAAAATTATATATATGTTAATATTATTATTAATTATTAATCATTTATGAATCAAAGATAATATGATTTTATATTGTAAATAATTTAAAGTAAATGAAAACATCCAAATGTAGTTTAAACTCAATATTTATCACAATAATTATCAAATAAACTACATAACAAGATTATGATTCAATGTCTTAAACATTTAGACTAAAATAAGAAAAAAATAAAATTCATTGTCCAAGTCAAAGAAAAACATAAGCTCTTTTCACCTTCCCCCACCGCCACTGGGAGAAGTATGGTTCCTTTTGGCCAAACTGTTCTGTCTGCAAAGTCTTCCAGTGGGATGTTCATCCGTTCTAACTTTATTTTGCTATTCTCATCCAACTTCTTAAAGCAGTGCCAGTAGATGATTTCCGTAGAGCTTCCACTGTCCACATATGCGCAATGAATCCTTTTATCCATCACATCTCTACCAGCCAGCCTGTCTGGTATCAAATCTATAGCTTCAAACATTATTTCTTTGTTTGCTCCTAGATTCCTTTCCTCCGGCATTGGATGTGGAGTCTGCCTGCAGTGTGCCTTTTGCTGAGACTCAGTCCTTCTTCCTGTACTTTTGCCTATGATGGCGTATATGTCTGTCACTGTAGCCACTCTGCCATCTTCCCTGGAGGTGTCCTCTCTCTACTTCTTGACATGCTCCTCTCCTTTCTTGGCCATGGCCACCTCCCTTCCTTTATCACGCCTTCTCTTTCGGGGATCCTTGTTCTGCCCTGGCCACCTTACTGTCTGTGAGATACTTCATACTTACTTTTGCTCTAATATGTGACCTTGTTTTGGGCATTTTCACTTTTTTCCAAGTGTGCCAGCTCGCCTCTCTGCACAACATCCTCAATATTGTGCTTCAAATTAATTTAGTCATTCGTGTCATGGCCATGATCATCATGGTAATCACAGAAATGAGACTTATCTCTCTTGCCAGGATCTTTCTTCATCCTGGGTGTTACATCTAGTATGCCTTTCCTCACGCACAAGGTACAGATCTCCTTGGACATTTTGATCAGCAGGGTGAAGACCCTTCCAACCTTTTGAACCTGTTTGGCATCTGCTGGGTGCCTAATCAAGCAGCCCCAACTTTTCTTGGCTTTCCTTTCAAGCTCTCATTGTCGGCCTTCCGCTGATTAAGACCTCATTGAGCTTGATTCATTGTTTTTTCAGCTAGGTCATCCCTGTTGAAGTATCCAACTCTCCTCATCAGTTCATCGACCGTCGTCGATGGGTCGAGAGTGAAGTACCTCAACAACAGCTCGTGCCTCAAACCATTTATGAACGTGTCAATAAAGAACTGGCTATTTCTCTCCTCCACCTGGTTTGCCTCGTCACTGAACCGCTCTCATTATGCCGATATTATCTCTGCTAGCCTCTGCCTGATGGCTACTAGCTCAGACCTCATCTTCTGGAACTTTTGCCTCTGCATGATGCAAGTCAGGGACTTCTACTCTAGCTGACTGAAGCTGTCTATTATCCCATCTTCCATGTTTCTAAACCACACCCTGGCCGCTGCTGTCATGGTGGTTACAAATACTATGCACCACATGATTTACTGTACCGTGAAAGTGGCCATGTTGGTGCCGAACGTGTGCAAGTGATTCTCCAGGTCAGCCTCACCATTATATGGCCCCAAGTTTATTGATATTTTTAGCTTTAGATTAGCAGTAAACAGCTATATCCGCTTGGTGAATGGCGATCCCCTAGTCTCTTTACTCGAGCCTTCTTCTTTCCCTTTTGGTGGGGCCTTTCCCCTGACCTGTTCCTTACCCCTTTGGAGTGGTATATAAACATCTCTCCATTTTTGGTCTGCCACAGTCTCTCTACCTCTGGCATATTCCTTTCTTCCAGAGGAAGCTGTGTGTTTCTCCTTCATTTCTCTACTTCGAACTATCCGTGACCCCCTCTCTCCTCGAATGGGTGCTTCGTTGTCACCCTCCTACACTGGGAATAACTTAGTTGGATGCAGATCGTGTCCTCTTTGTTTCGTCTTGCCATTTTTCATGTTTTTAATTTCTTTCAACCTCCTCATCATCTCCTTGTGGTATGCCACTGTCATTTGGATGACCTCCGAGTTATTCATAACCTCCTCCATCGTGCGAAGTTGATGTCACTCCCCTGTCGGTGCCAGCATCGGGGGAGACTCCTCCTCATGCTTCACTTCTTCTATTGTCACCTGGTTGTACAGGTTTCCCAGTATCCGTGCCTATATTTTTCTCCAAGCTGCGTAGATGCTATAAGTTCATGTGATCCCCACATATGGCATCAATTTTAATACCAGAATTTTTAGCATATTTACGAGTGATCCCACCAGTCTAATATGCACCTGAACAAGACAGACAGACAAAGGTTGGGCAGGCAAGCATAGGGTCGTGTCTGCTCTGACACTCTGGTTAGCCATTATTGCCATGTAGAAGCGTATCATGGTGAATAGTTATCTGATAGTAAATCTTACCTTGGTTTCTGATTATTTCCCTCGTTATATGGTGTTTGATTCCTTTGGGACTAGAGCTGTCCCATCAAGCTCACCAACCCCCTTGTTTTCCGGTACTGCACCCATGGGCATAAAGGCCTCCTTGGGTCCTTTCCTTGTAACTGGGTCGTCGGGGCCCAAACGCAATCACTAATCTAACCAAATCTAATTCTAGTCAAATTGGAATTGAATATTCTAAATCCTAATTAAAATAATACCAAAACTCTTCTAGGTCAACATGACGGAGTTTATGGGCTTAATTCATAAAATAAAATAACATGATCACACTACCTCATTAAAATTTCCAGCGGGAAAACGAGTACATGGTTGACCTCCTAAAAATATTAAACTAAGAAAATGATAATAAATGATATGTTTAACATCGTATCATCGGCTTTCAAGGATTCTTATTCTTTCCTTGCTGGGGATCGACACCCAAGGATTCTTCCACCTCTACTAGGTCCTTCATCATTTTTTGGTCCTTTGGGTTTTAATTTCCCATCGCAGCTCCGTATAAATGATGAACTTGTATTTGGATGATCTCAAAAAAAATAATTAAAAACTAATGCTTCCTTTGTATCATAACCCAATTGATAATAGAGGTTTCCTAGAGTATCTGATCTTCTACGGTGGTTTCCGGTGGGAGTGTCTCCAAGCTATGATTTTCTTCTCTCTCACTGCAACATCCCTGGATCGAGTTGACTCCTTTCATATTGTTGAGCTCCTTTCCAATTGTCATCATGAAACACCAGGCCATCTCCTAATCTTCTTGTATAGAATCAATGTCGTCTTCAATAGCACCGGTAAAACACCACATTTACACCAATATTTTGGCCCTCTGAAATAACGGTGCATAAGTATAGCGGTGTACCATGGGAAATTATAGGCACCGGTATACTATATCGGTGATAATGTGGTATACTATTGGCCCTCTATATACACTCTACTTATTGGAAAGACATTCCGGTACTCCAAGTTCATTAAAAACTTGCTTGACAAAATTTAGAAGAGTAACACCTTGATATAAAATTAAGAGGAGTTAGTCGAAATCCCCCACACAAAATATATCCAAACTACACATAAGAAAGACTTAACTGTGAAGAGAAAGTCCATGAAGTAATTGAAGTTTCTAAAAAAATTGAACTCGGATTGATAATAGATGTATCCTACAAATCAGAAATGTTTGAATCAGTGAAATTCTGAAAAATAATCACTAAAAAAACAAAAACACAAATAGAGAGAACTGATATCAACCTTATTCGCAGTTTAAAACACACAAATCGATGGTGATAAAGACTACACAAGCAGATGATGGAGAAAATAAAGCATGAAAGCAAACAAACCATTTGACCTTACTTTGCACTTTTTAAATCTCGGGAATGAGTTTCTTCTCCTATATTTGTAGATCTTGCTTCTCACTCTCTACATCAAATTGATCAATACAACATGCACTTATTCTCCCGAAACTGCTCTGAAAATTATGATGAGAAAAATAATTTATTTACACATAACTGCCATTAAGCAACCAATAATCCCAAATTTGAACCAGGCCTTTTCTAATTTCTCAACACCTAAGTAAACCAAAATTTTAAGGGATCATGCACGAGGGTATCACAATAACAAAAATATAAACTTGGGGGAGTTTTTCTCTTGCAAAAGAGGATAATTATGGTAATGGATGAAGCAACTCCTGCTTCATCATCACTTGACCCTGCACCATACTCTAATCTGGCCTTATAAATTATTGGATCAAATTCAAGTGTGTGAATCAAGGAAATCAAGGAAACGGAAAAGAACAACAAATCCATAAAAGCATAAAGCAGGACAAATGTTCCAAACATAAACCCTAAACAAATCAATTAACCAAGTAGAGAAATGCAAAGCTCAAATTATCCTAATTAACTCTCCAAGAACATAATATGAATCTACAATACCTTGTAATAAGTAGTGCCATCTTCTTCAACTAACCTGTTATTAAGCTTGTACTTCACATTCTACAAACACATTCCAATGAAAAAAATTCTAACTTAATCTCAGTAAATACCCAAACCAGTAATCAAAAAAATCCATCAGAATAAAATGAAACAATTACAGCTCACTGGAGTTTGATTGAAATGAGTAGATGAGGGAATCTTCAATTCAAGGGTTTTAAATTTCTTCGTGAAATCATGTACCGCGGCGACGGGTTCATTTCCGGTGGTGATGAGACATCGTTATATGTCGCATGGCGACAGGGATGAAAAGGGTGGAGGTCGGCGAGGGTGGAGGTTGCCAGGGATGGGTAGAGATGGAGGTCGTCGGGAGCATGTGGTGGAGGAGGAGAGAATGTAAGTTGTGAAGGGTGGGAGGGATGATGAGGTGGGGATAAAATTAGGGTTTCATATTATATATATAGAAATAAGTTTTAATGGTCAAGATTAAATCAACAAAAGAAATGAATGGTTCGGATGAAACAAAAATTTCCTCTCTTATATTTTTAAGTACCTGGAACCGGTAAAAATTGGGTAATACCAGTGTATATGTATATGAAAAGCAACTGTTTAGGGCGGATTTAAATGTCTTTTCCCCCATTTTTGGCTTAGAGCAAACCCGCTATATTTTTTCTGCGTACCTAGCATCGGTATGAATTGGACTTTACCAATGCCTATGTATATGAAAACAGATGCTTAAGGCTACTTTAAATGGTTCTTTTTCTTTCCTTTTGGAACTCGAGGGCAAATCCATGATATTTTTTCTAAGTACCTAGCACCGGTATAAATCCAGGTGCCTAAGTAACAAATACCGGTGCTAACTCCAATATTTCAAAATTTAATCAATGACTCCAAAATTTTGAAATTGATTTTCCCACTATAACTTGGAGGTGGAGAATCACAAAATTGAAACCAATACACAATTAAAGAAGAGAATATCATGTGTTCAAAATTTGGGCTACAATGGGTGAACGGAAGCGCCTCTAACATATTTATAGAAAATTACAATATGGCCCGAAAATTCGTTACGACATTATCCTTCTCTAAAAAAATACACGACTTTTGTTAGTATTGCATAAAAATATAAATAGAAAATAAATGATTTTTTGTGAAAAGTTGGAAAGTGCTAATACGTGTTCTAGAGTATGTTAGAGTTGATTACTTAGAAGTAAGAAAGGAAAATCATAAAGAATTATAGATATGTTCTTGTGTCCGATATTTGATAAATATTCTATTTTGGACTTGAAATATATAATGGGGTGTATTGGTGATGAATATCTTTCCACCGATAGGAGTCTCTCGTCGTGATCCCCGAATCGCGTCCGACCTGTGAAACAATGCCCCCGGTGTTCGGGGGGTAAACACTCTGATGCTTAAGTTAGTATAAGCGTTGTATTGAGAGTGTATTG
>JAULKK010277969.1:0-24829 GCA_032355705.1 Rubia peregrina
GTTTGTGATCAAAGCCCAAAGTTTAATGAATTAATTTTTGGGATTGAAATTAATTAATTAATTATTATACTATAAAAATCTCTTACCGGTTATCCAGTTAGACTGATTACAAAATAATAAAACCGATAAAGAAACCGATTAACCGACATAACCGGATAACCATAACCAGTAAATGGAATTAAATATTGGTTATCGATTTTGACCGGTTATTGGTTTTCCAGTTTTTTTGAACACCCCTAATCCCCGCTTTTTTTTTTGTAAAATGCTTGTAATGAGTGAAGGATAAAAAGGAAAATGAATCTCCGGCCGTACCCAGCACTGGAGAAAGTCCCAATTTAGGCTAAAGTTTCCGCGCTAGCGCAAACTGCCAGCACAAAGTGAATGCCAAATCTCAAAGGGGCTAAGGAAAATGAATCTTCAACCGCACCCAACATTGGAGAAAGTCCCGATTAAGGCTAAAGTTACCACGTTGGCACAAACTGCCAGCACAAAGTGTAGGCCGAATCTTAAAGGGGCTAAGGAAAATGAATCTCCAGCCACACCCAGCGTCTGAGAAAGGCCCGATTCAGACTAAAATTGCTGCGCTAGCACAAACTGCCAGAAAAAAGTACATTCCAAATCTTGAAGAGGCTGCCAGCGCAAAGTGCAAGCCGAATCTCAAAGTGGCTAAGGAAAATGAATATCCAACCGCACCCAGCGCCGGAGAAAGGCCCGATTCAGGGTAAAGTTGCCATGCTGGCACAAACTGCTAGCACAAAGTGCGGGTTGAATCTCGAAGGGGATAAGGAAAATGAATATCTGGCTGCACCCAATGCTTGAGAAAGGCCCGATTCAGGCTAAAGTTACAGTACTGCCGCAAACTACAAGCGCAAAGTGCAGGCTGAATCTCAAAGAGGCTAAGGAAAAATGAATCTCTGGCTCAACCAGCGTCGGAGAAAGGCCCAATTCAGGCTAAAGTTGACGCGCTGCCGCAAACTGCCAGTACAAAATGTAGGCCGAAGCTCAAAAGGGCTATGGAAAATGAATTTATGGCCAATGCCAGAGTCAAGGAAGCGTGAGTCAAAATGCAGATTGAAGCCTAGGTGCTGGCCTCAACAGTTAGTACAATGGCAAACCAAGTTGCGTAAGACAAAGATCACAAAACTCTGACAATAATTGATGCTGGAGTTAAGTGAACTAGGTCTCGTGGAAGCTGCAGATGCTGGCTTCGGCAGGCAGCCCGACTACAAGTTGAGTTTCAAAGATAAAAAGAATGAGAAAAACACAAGCTAACGCAGTTCAGGCTGAAATATGCTTTAACGACAAACCCAACTGAAGGCCAAACCAAAAAGGGAAATAAACATTAAGAGTTTTCTACAACAAAGAGCAAGAAATAACAGCAATCCAATAAATGTTTCATTCATCAGTAGGGGAACAGAAAAAGGAGAGAAGAGCAGAGTAGAAAAAGAAAGAGAAGTCTTCTTTCTCCAGGGCTTCGCCGCATCATCTTCTCCTCCAGCCTCCTCAAGAACCATGATGCTAACCTCCCCCGGTTCACTCCTTACACTGACCTGCCCGACGTCGCCGTTCTTCTTCGAGCTACCTGCAGCTTGAGCAACTTCCTCAGAAGCCTTTTTGCTCTGCACCACACGGGAATGAAGGCTTAGGATTCCCCGAGTGAAGGCCCACTCTTGGAAGTTTTTTAGGTCGGCAACCTTGGCCTCAACATGGTTCAGGGAGATCTGCAGAGAGCCAGTGACACCCTTCTCCACCTCCAAATTTTGCTCCAGCTCCATAACGGGATGAGCCTGGGAATGCAGGAAGGTCAGGTCACGCTTCAACTTTCTATTTTCTTCTCGTAAGCTATCCATTTCTTCTTGCACGGCCCTGGCGGAATAGAGGTGCTAAAAGAAGAAGGGGAAAGTGAATAAGCACAAATAAAGAATAAAGGAAAAATAAATAAATAAATAAGAAAAGAAGACAAACCTTAAGAACGGCCGCAGCTGACCAGTCAGCAAAGAGTTGGTGCCGGCGACATTCAGGAGGTGTTCGTGCAGCCAAGCGTTGAAGTGTGGAATGCGCAGGGCTTGGGAAACCAGTTTTACCCGAGCCTAGAAGCTGCGTAAGGGACCTAGAGTGGATCTCCGAAAGGAAGAGTCGTGCGTAAATGAAGATCAGAAAGGGATCACCGAAACATGTTGGGTGGCCTAAGCGAGACCCTAATGACTGGCGGTAGGCATCTCTGGGACTTCTTCTGAGATGATGTCACATGGGGGCAGGCTGGGACCTGTCCCACTATCTCGTTCTCTTCTCCACAACCTGTGGCGGGTCCTCTTTGCAGCAGGCTCATCCTCGTTGGTATCAATGTCAGAGATAATGATTTCCTCCACTTGTTGATCAACGACGCCACTCACATCGTCAGCATGGGAGACTGCTCCCAGCCCAATGAGCGAGCCTTGACAGGTCCCAAGGAAAAAACTATGAATATTTCTGCAAAAAAGGAAAAGGAGAAAGATCATAAAGTAATTTTAAAAAATAAGGGTAGCAAACAGAGTTAATAATCCAGTGAAAGTAGTGAATATCGCTCAAATCGGCGAGACCCTCACCGGAAGAAATAGTGTCAGGGAAATATAGCAGGCCGATGGCACGGAGGGTGGAATCACGCAAAAGGTGTTCCGACATCACGCTCACGACCTCGAGGCAGGAAATGGAGGGTTGCAGAGAAAAATTCTCAACAACAGTATGACCCCACCCCTTTTCTAGCCTGGAGGGGTAAGTGGCCCTCTCTTCATCGGCAGGACCTAGGAGGAGGTCCTCATCCACAAAGATGAACTGCCTCTTCCACCCAATGCGAGTGGGAATATCAGTCAACTACTTGACCCATCCTGCCAGAATTTCAAGAAAGTCCAGTCCGGGGGCATTATGGCAGAATGACAAAAAATGCAGAATAGAGTAATAGAAGGTTGGATACGGAGGAGGCAGAACAAGACCTCAAAGCCTAAAACAACCCTAACAGAATTTGGGGGAAGGTTGGTTAGGCCTAACCCGTAAAAGGCCAGAACGACCTGGAAAAAGGGAGAAAGTGGGAACCTTAGATAGCACTGCTCGAGAGTCTCAAGATAAATGACGACCATGCCTACAGGGACATTCAAAATTTTTGGCCTGAACCCAGGAAGAAGAATATGTTTGCAGATGTCATTGAAAATGATGTTTTGAGCATTGATGGAGGCATCCACGACACGAAGAGCCGGCCAAAAATTAGGATTGATGGTAACGCAGTATGAATATTCCTTTGGGGGATCAACGGTGGAAACCATGGTAAAAAAATAAAATGATGAAAGGAAGAAAGATAGGAGAAGACCGAAAGGGGTACATGGAAGAAGCTCGAAAGTTGCCGGAGAACCAAAAAACTCGAGCGGAACACACAAATGAAATCACAGAGAGGGGAAAAGGTGAAAGGAAAATGGTGAAGGATATGAACGGGTGAAAAGAAAAAGGAAGATAAAATAGAAAACGACAATTAATTCCCATGACAGACAGGGTGACCAAAGAGTAATGATAACCGCCTTGGGAGAGGCGTGTAAGAAATCATCAGAACAGGACATGTGGTGGGCATCTGGACATGTAGCGTAATCTTCGAAGGGTGCGCTAATAAAAAGAAGGTTATGCATTGATGGGGCGATTTCATAAACCAAAAGGGGTGCTAAAATACTCAGGAAATAAGCTACCTGCTCCCATTGACGCTATCTGCTGCCTAGAAGTTACAGATTCAAGGCAGGAAAATCCAAGCTCCAACACAGCCATTAACCTGCAGGTCCATCTACCTGGTCAAGCCATTGGCTGGGGGGACTTGATAATGTATGGGCCTAATGGGCCATTAAGTATCAGGAAGGCAGGAAAGTGCAGCCCGTTTTGCCCAGGGACACTACCTAGGTGTGGAGTCAGGATGGTAACGGTTATGTGGGCGTTGATGGGACAACTCCAGTCCTAACATCCACCTAACCACATATACCAAGGAAGAGTGAAAGACACAAGGTAAGACTTTCCAATCAGTATGCTATTCACTTGGATACGCTTCTACATGGCTTCTATGGCTAATTGGAGCGTTAGAGAGGGCACGACTCTAGGCCTGCCTGCTTGACCTTTCTCTACCTCTCTTGTAGGTTCAGGTGCATATTGGGCTGGTGTAGATCATCGCTGGACATACTACAAATTTTGGTATTAACATATATGATGCACAAAACTTATGAAGTTATGAATCCAAGCAACACTTGAATGAGAAATGGTATATGTAAGAATTGGGTCATGCTGAAAATGGCTATCCACTTTATAAGAGAACCCAAGGCGGTATTTTTACTGTGAGGAAACATGTCCTAGACAATTGTTGGGTTATCCATTACAATATATATATATATATATATATCTCCTTGCTCTATTTTCCAGCTAGTTGAATGTAAAAATGTGTTCAATTGTGATGTTGATCAAATACATTTATAAATACATATATAAAAATCATAACTGTTTCAGTTTCCGAATTGCATAATGAAAACTTGCATATTAATGAACTTACTAAGAACTTTCAAGATGGGTGTTGTATTGGTCCACAAGGAGCTATGTAAAGGATTTATGGATTCTTGTTGAATAGATGAACCCTTTTGTTTACTCTCCAGGTACATTTCATGGTCAATAAATAATTTCTCTTTGTGAGAAAACCGACCTTAGAAATTTGATTTGAAGAGAAAATTTCACTAAAATAATTCGATCATAAGGGTTCAGAGTATTAAGTTATAGTAAAAATAATAATCATGGCCACTTTGTATGGAACTCTAAACACAAATGTTGGAGTTGGATAAAGAGAAGAGAAGTTATAGGCAGACTTGTGATGCGACCCGCATGCTTTGTTAAATACCCATGACGGCCACCGATCAAAGATGAAAGAGTTTATAGAGTTTACTCTCCTACTCACTTATAACTGCTATAACTTATATAATGGTAAATTAGGGTGTCATCCACAGAGACTTATGGGTTTACGAGATAGCTTCACAAAGTTTGCACACATGCATCACCCAGTATGTGTGTCGAGAGTAGGAAAGATTTTTGGGATTTTATTTTTCAAAGAGTTAAACTAACAAACTACAAGCATCAAGTATAAACACGAGATAAAGATATTACTAAAGGCCTTAGGGGGCATTTGCATCATGCTATTGATTTACAGATAATGATCCCTGACTTCTATTTACATATAAAGAATATACTGTTATATGCCTTATCACTTGATAATGAGAGGTTGACTCACCGGAAACCTTCACGATGGATAATATCCCGGTTCTGCCCCCTCATCAAACTCTAGCCTCTGGCTGTTATAACTTGAGGAGCACTAAACCACTGACTCCATCCAGCCCTTACTATCATGGTTAATAAACCCCCAATCGTGCAGTAAATTAAGCATGGTTGTAGTATGACTCGCCGGGACCTCCATCGAAAGCACCCCCTACAACTGTGTATGCTTTTACGATTGAGAGAAATAATGTCTTATTATTACCCCCTAGAATTTTATCCTGTCTAGTTTGCTACAAACACATGATATGACTTTCAAAACTAGACTACAACCCCAACTGGATATTAATCGATGCCCAACAGTTAGGGATAATCATGGGTTGGGTCTGGGTCAGGTTTAATAAGACCCAAACACGACTCGAAGAAAATTTAGTTAGACCCGTACCCAGACCCGATGGGTTTAAATGGGTCTTAGGTCCAAAATGGGTCTTAAATGGGTCTAATATTCTATTTTTTCTTCACTAAATATAATATATAATATCTTAAATTCAAATAACTGAAGTTCAATATGTATTAGATTTATTTTTTCAGATAACAAACTATACAATACATATTATTTGTTGAATTTGAAATAAAAATACAAAGAGAATATGAAATTAATTTAGAAATTTGGGTAAAATTATATATAGTTAGGGTTACATAGGTCTACGGGTTGGGTCTAGGTTGGGTTTGAGTCTTAGTATTTTAGACCCATACCCAGTCTCGGACCCGATGAGTCTAAATTTTTTAGACCCATACCCAACCTAATGGGTCTAGACCCTATGGGTCCTAGACCCACGATTATCCTTACCGACAGTATGTGGTCGGGTCACTCCCGTATCATTAAAAATCTAATTCAATTTAAGTCCTCCAACATAATCTAACCAAAAAATCAACAATCATGCTTAGTTGTCACTCCTAAACATAATCTTCAAATTGACCATTGGTCAAACATGACAAAATGACAAAAAAAATTCCTAGGTTCATTCCCATGCATAGTGCTAGATTATACATTGAAATCTATTAGTTTTACATCATAATATTATGCAAGCATAATCATAAACATCAAAGCCCAAGTAATAATAATAATAAAGAGCATACATGTATGAATCTAAAAGCCTCATGTACCGCTCAAACGGGTACATCCAATACATTCTGACGGGACAACATATTCAAATTTCCCTAACCAAATGGATGGTGAGGTAGACCATGATGTCAAATAATTAAGGGGGAAAGTACTCTCCAACTTAAATAAAACTAATATCCCTCCCTCCAACTCATCAAGTAGTTGCATGCTTATATTCTTCCAGCAAATGAAGCTGAAGAAGAAATACATGCGCATAACACTGAATCCCACGTCCTCTTGTATTACACCTCTGATGGCAACGAGCAATAATTTTTGCATAAGGATGTGACAATCATACGATTCCAGGGGGTTCAAACACAATTCATCATTCACAAAATGAACAACATTAGAAGAGTTGCCGGATGGTACCTTCATTCCTTGAATACACTTGCAAATTGATCTCCTCTAGTCCACTAACAAATTGTAAGGAGCAGGAGGTAGGTACATTCAATTCCCTGTCACCTCAGAGGCTAGATCTGATCGAATACGAAGCTCTAACAAATCCTTCCGTGCATTCAAGCTATCCTTTGTCTTCCTGGGAATGTTAAGTAACACGCCTATCAAACTCTCGCAAATGTTCTTATCAATATGTATTACATCCGAATAATGTCGAACCTACAAATTCTCCCAGTATGGATAATCGAAGAAAATTGATCTTTTCTTCTACGGTCCATCGGGCGCTGCACCTACCTTTAATTTTTTCCCGAGTACAACATTGAATTTCTTAACCTTGTTGCGGATGAAAACCCCCTTGAATGGTCTAGGTGCCTTCCTACCATCATTCACACCAATAAAATGAAATGTGTCAGGTCGCAACCTGTGCTTCATCGGGAGGAATTTCTGGTAACCCAAATACATTGTCTTACAACCATTCTTCAACTGATCAAAATTGGTGCTCTCCTCATACATGAGACACATCTTGTGGTCCTTCACCATATAATCCGAAAGGTTATAATTTCAAATATTGTCAATTATTGTCTCATTTTGTTTGTCATCATTAGTCATAGCTATTCTTGTAGGCACCTATGGGGAAAATAACTCAACACTAGCAATGGGTTCATAAAATTTGTTCCGTCAAGTATGAGAAGCTTGGTCTAAAAGCACAGTGAATCGAAAATTGAAAATCGTGTTGAGCGAATTTTGACAACTATGCTGGAGAGCGTCGTTGAGATTTATGTGGTGCCATACATTACAATGTAAGTCACAAAATATAATTCTAATACATCATGCAAACTTTACTTTGAATTATATTTCATTAAATTGCTACTTTTCAACACAGGGATCATTGGTACTTAATCCTCATCTTTCTTAGTAAGAATGTAGTTTTTACCCTTGACACGTTGACTGGAGGCATCAAACCCCATCACATAATTGAAAACCAAGTCATTTCCAGGTATTTAAATTCCCTTCCTCGTACAAATTATACCTAGTATTATTCAAATGTGTAAGCTTTCTAATTTCTATATTTATAGGCTAGCATGTCGATATGAAAAAGAGAAGAGAAACATCGAACCATCTCCAGATTCCTCCTTGAAAATCACCAATATTGATGTAAGTCATTCAATACATAAGTGGCTTCAATCCTTTCATTATTGACAACAATTAAATCTGATCAATTTTCATTCTAGCATCGACATCAAGTGAATTATTAGGAATGCGGATACTATGTTCTCCTCTTCATGGAAGAACTTGTGCTTAAAACTACCCTCACCAATATTCTGGAGGTCAATTCATAAATTACAAACTAAACCTTTAATTTTCTAACATGATAAAGAGTTACACCTAATAAACCGGGATTGTTTAAACTGCAGGTGTTTCCTGAACGACAAGGATCATACAATGCCAAAGAATTTTAAGGTGTAGCCGACAGATGGTGCGAGGCTTGGGTAGTGGTATATTCGAAGGAGACAATGGCGTGGATGGATCTCCTACTTTAAATAGATAAAAAATTGAATTACTTGATTTTTCGTGATGTGTGATTTAAAATAGTTGGTTGTCATTTGATAATTTTACAATTTTTTTAGTTTTTATTGATTTTACTAATACCAGTTCCAGCAATTAGCTATTTTGATCGATAATGGTGCTTCTTTCATATCGGTGCTCAAAATTAATGAGCGTCGGTCTTCATAAACATACCAATGCATAAACTTTTATGGTTTCAGGCACACAGGCACAGATTCCTATCATGGTACCGTTACTGAAGGCATATTTAGACTTCCAGCATTGCCACATGGTGTATACCTAGCCCACAGACTAAAATCTGTTAGCCTTTAGGCCTTGCCTAATACTCAACCACAAACCGAGCAAAGCGGAGCCACGTCCAAGACTCAGCCACGAACTAGAATTTTAGTAACCATGATGCAATCCATGATCTAAAACCCTAGCAACGTGGAGTCATGATGGATCCACTGTAAATATAGTAAGAGGAGCACTGGCTAATGTAAGTATTTTTTAAAGTATTTTTTTTGGGATGAAGAATTTTTTCTTTTTAAGTCCTTCATTCTTTTCAGGGTAACCGTGGTTTTCACAAGAAGCGAGAGAAGCCAAAATCATCATACAACGGAATGAACATCTAAGTTTAACCAGAATATGAACCCAAACTAGGATCAAGAATATATTACTAGTCGAGAACATAAGCACAACAAAGAAGACACATATGAAGATGAAGAGGAAGCCGACTCTCCCAATACAAATCAGGAAAAAGAGAGGAAAGCTTTCACAACATTCTTAGATGTAAATAGAGAGCACATGTATAACCATCTTCTAGCCACTATTAAGCCAAAACCTCCGAAGAAAATAAAAAAAGTGAGTCAGGGGGCATGAAAGGCTTAATTACACAGAAGAGCATGAAAGTTTAAATTACTGACCGGTCACCACTAGCATCACATCATCGTGATTTCAAAATGGCAAAAGATTTCAAATTACCATTGCATGTGAAAATCTATGATGGGACAATGTACCCCAAGGAAGTCTTACATTTCTATCACAACAGTATGAGATTTCGTGATGCAAAAATTGAACTAGTCTGCAAAGCTTTTCCTATTTTCTTGTCTGAAACAACGATTACATGGTATGGCGACCTACCAAGTGAAAGTATTCGGTCTTGGGCACAATTATTACACTTGTTTTTAGAGTGCTTCTATCGGAAGCATAAATTAACAAAACGATAGCGGACTTAAACAACATAGCCCAATGAAGTGATGAAAACCTATTGGACTACCACAATAGGTTCGTTACTGAAAGTTTGCAAGTGCGCGATCTATCATTCCAATAGTCACTAGGCGCATTCACGGGAGGCATGCGATCAAGAGAATTTTACAAAGAACTCACTAAGAACATGCATGAGAACCCAAGATAATTGCAGAAAATGATTGAAAAACATATGTGGGCTGAAGAAGTAAACAACCGCAAAATAGAGTGAGCGAGGTGAACAAAAGATAATGGAAGATTCACAGAGGGGCTTTGTGAAAAAGGGGAAAGGGAATATCCATTTCAAAGAGATATATTTGTGGGTGAAGATGACATCATTTTCAGAAGCACCACGAAAGGAAATTTGGCAGCCGAACATGGAGTTGTTTTTATCACCTGTGCCAATAATAATATCCCCAGAGAAACGGTTTAGGGAATACTACTGCGCTTTTCACAGGGACCATGGATACGACATTGAATACTGCAGAGACTTGAAAAGGCAAATAGAGGAGAATTTGCGAAATGGTCAGTTGAGTCAACACAAAAAGGAGGATGGAGGAAATTTTAACAGTAAAGCAAACAAAGCAGGAAATTCCATGGTGAAAAAACAAGGCGCAGTAAATACGCAGAACACGAATTAGAAAATGACAGCAGCGGTAGGATATAAAGATGACTTGGTGAACGATGACCCAGAGAAAGTAATTCTATCAATCAATGGATCAACACAAGCTCTGTCTAACAACGCCTAAAAAGCTAAGGCTAGATACTCCCTACCACAAGAACCACCCGACAAAAAACTTCACTGCAATGAGATGATAACGTTGAGCAAAAAAAATGCGGTTCCCAATGCTTTGCCTCATAATGACCAGATGGTCATTATAGCTAAGATTGGAAATGCCACAGTCCACATAGTATTCATTGACAATGGAAGTGCAGTCAAAATTCTATTCGTTGATTGCTTTGACAAACTTGGATTCAAGCGAACTGATATGAAGAGGTCTACATTCTCTCTCACAGGCCTTTACCGAAAGAGCGGATACATCTTTGGGTAACATACAACTGCCAATTACCATAGTTGAAAATGATAAAAATTGCACCATCACGTGTGACATTGTTGTCATGGATGGAGAGTGCCCATTCAACACCATCATTGGTAGGCCCTGGATGAATGCGGTGACAACGATATGGTCCCCATATCACTTAGTGATTAAATTTCCAACTCCAACGAGAATGTATCAATACGAGGAAATCACCAAACAGCTAGACAGTGCATAATTATTGCAATGAGAGCAGGAAGAAATACTGAACAAAGAAAAATGGCCAGCACCATCTCAGATAATGGTGTACTTGAGCAAACAGAACCTCAAGTTGATATTGGAAATGAAACTAAAATTGTCATTCTGGAAGATGTGGACACTTCCAAATGTGTTAGGATAGGAAAATATCATCCAAGCGAAGTGAAGGAAAAAGTGATGGAAATTCTGGAAAGTCACAAAGATACATTCACATGGTCTATACAGAACATGAGAGGAGTCAATCTAGACATAGCTAACCATTATTTAAATATCAACCACTTGATTAAGCTGGTTAAGCAAAAACAGTGAAGCTTTGCTAGCGATAGATTGAAAGCGATCGAAGAGAAGGTTAGAGCATTGATTCATGCTTGTATTCTAAAGGAAGTGACTTATTCAAAGTGGTTAGCAAACCCAGTGATGGTAAGAACGGTAGATACATTGTGGAGAATGTCCATAGACTTCACCAACCTAAACAAAGCATGTCTAAAAGACTGTTACCTGTTACCTAAAATTGACCAGTTGGTGGAAGAAATAAAATGATACAAAGACCTAGCGTTCTTGGATGCGTACAAAGGATACCACCAGATACTGATGAATCCACAAGATGCGGAAAACAAAGCTTTCATAACAAGTTTTGGAGTGTTTTGCTACGTGAAGATGCCATTCGGCCTAAAGAACACTGTCACGACATATCAAAGAGTATTCAACACAACTTTTTTCAATCAAATAGGATGAAATGTTGAAGCCTATGTTGACGACATGGTGGTTAAAAGCAAAAAGGTTTGTCAGTTCGCACATGACTTGAAAGAAACCCTGGATACATTAAGTGCAATTGGCATGAAACAGAACTCCAAGAAATGCATAATTGGAGTGGGCATAGGAAAGTTTTGGGGGTATAAAGTATTCTCAAAAGGAATTGAAGCTAACCCCAAAAAGATATAAGCAATAGTCGATCTCCCCAACCACGAAAAATCAATGTAGTTCACGTGTTGATGGGATCCCAAAAAATTTCCACTGTTCGACATCCTTAAAAAGGCCAAGAATTTCAGTTGGAATGAGAAAGTAAAAAAGCATTACTTTTTGAAAGAACAGCTCCAAGCGTTGCTGATGCTGAAGTCACTAATGCCAGGAGAGACTCTATACATGTACCTAGCAATTTCAAGCAAGGTAGTGAGTTCGGTATACTACATCAGTAGGATATTTGTCAAGAAGGGAAAAGACAAGTACTGGTATACTACATCAGTAGGATATTACAAAGTGCAGAAATGGCATACTTGCCGATTGAAAGATTAACTCTTGCATTTGTATACTCAGCAAGGAGACTGTGAAGCTATTTTCAAAGTCATAAAATAATTGTGTATACTGACTACCCATTCAAGAATGTCTTAATCAAGCCTGAATCATCCGACAGAATGACTAAATGGGCACTTGAATTAAGACAATACGAGATTCATTTTCAGTCACGAACTGCATTCAAAGTGCAAGCCTTAGCAGCTTTCATCGCATAAATGATGAATGCAGATGCACAAGAGTAAAGTATACTGGAAAATCTTGGAATAGATAAAGGAAAATCAAAGTGGAGAGACACATAGAAATTGTTCATAGATGGGCCGTCCAGCAAATAAGGTTGCGGTGCAAGATTGCTAATGGTAAATCCAGATGGGGAAGAATATAGATACTCACAAAGTTGAATATGAAACACCGATACTTGGGCTAGACCTTAAAACCAGGATGATGGTTAAGAGAATTAAGTGCTTTAGCGATTCACTGATAGTGGTCTAGCAAGTGTGTGAAGATTATGAGGCGAGAGAAGAGTAGTTGTTAAAGTATTTAAGGAGAGTTCGCTTGCTTATGGGCTAGCTTGAATACTTTGACATTCAACACATACTAGGAGTGAAAATACCAAGGCAAACGCCTTAAGTAAGTCGGCGATGGATGGCTTTGGTTCGTTGCTGGGACATATTGATGTGAGTGTAAAGGTCATACCAGTCAGAAGTACAGTCATAACAACTGTGTCACGGTCCAGACAGAAGAAGCAAACTGATGACACCGTTAAGGGACTACTTTGAAATGGGAAAATTGCAAGCAGAGAGAATACATGGCAGAAAGCTGGAATTAAGATCGCAAAACTATTTTTATAAAGGGATAAAGTGAGAGAGACCAACCCAAGAAAACGAAATCATGAAAGAAGTTCATGAGGGACTATGTGGGACACATAAAGAATCTCAAACAATCATGAAGAAGATAATTCAAGCAGGGTATTATTGGCCAACAATGTTCAACAATATGCATAACTTTGTGCTAAAGTGCCAAAGCTTCCAAATTAATGCATCGGTATCGCATAAGCCATAGGCTACTCTAACATGGATATATGGGGCCTTGCCATTCAAAAAATGGGGAATCGATTTGGTTGGACCTTTCCCTAAAGCTGGTAAAGCAAAGTTTCTAATTGAAGCCATTGAGAAAAGTCATGGCAGAAGCAGCCAATTATTTTGTTTGGAAAAACATAGTTTGTTACTTTGTTTACCTCAAACTATCGCGGTGGATAATGTTATGCAATTCACAAGTGGAACATTCACCAAGGGGTGCTTGAAATTAGGGATCACGTAGGAATTCACGTCTGTATCTTATCTCCAAGCTAAAGGCTAAGTGGAGGTAACTAACAAAATGTTCAAGTAATTAAAAAATGATTAGAAGGAAAGCAAACCAGATGGGTAGGTGAGATACCCAATGCATTTTGATCTTATAGAACAACAGTACGAGAACCCACCAGAGAAACACCTTACAACCTAGTTTATGGTCATAAAACTATAATACCAATTAAAATTGGAAACTCAAGCCTTAGAGTAGAAAAATACAATGTGGCGGTAATCCCAAAATAATGAGATTGGATCAGGATAAACTTGAGGAGAAAAATCAACATGCAATAATCACAGAGGCAAAGTACAAGGAGAAGGTGGCCCGATCATATAATGAGAAGACCAGGAAGATACAGTTTTGAGTTAGCTATCTCGTGATGCGAAGTAATGAGGCAAGTCTGGAAGAAGTAAAAGGAAAACTATACCCAAAGGGGAAGACCCGTATAAGGTAACAAAAGCATACCGATCTAATTGCTATGAGCTAGAAAGGTTGGATGGAAGCAGCGTGTGATCAACCTAAGGAAGTTCTATGTTTAGCTATCCTTAGTAGGTGTTAGAAAAAACTCAGTTGTATAGGAGCCATGATATGATCATTGGCTGCTTTTTCATTGTTAGAATATCATCGTTACCATACATATTCAATATCAGAAAATATCTTTTGGGGAAAACCACCCATAATACTATTCAGTTAAATTTTATGAAAAATCCATTGAACACCAGAAAAAATTAGCTAACCATGGCACATCGCAAAGAAAATCAAATATCACATCTTGCAACCACGAACAAGTTAGTTTATACAATTGCAACATGAAAAACTACAAACCTTGTCAAAGTACAAATACCAAAATTAGAAAAGCGAAAAAAACAAGCAATGGATCTTTCGGCTTGACACACTATATGTTTATAACCTCAATCTCGCTAGCTATAGATATTGTAAAAATAAATGCAAAGGCACACGTACTTACAAAAAAAGTGACAAAAGCAAGCAATAGATCTTGCGGCTTCACACAACATAGGTTTACAACTTCAATCTCACAAGCTATAGATCTTTCTAAAAGAAATGCAAAGGCACATGTGCCTATGAAAATAGTGACAAAATCAAGCAATAGAACTTACAGATTCGCATGAATCAGGTTGTCATAACCTAGAACTCACAAGCAATAGATCTTGCAACTTTGCACTAACTAGATGTCAATACCTCAAAGAAGCATGCAGTACCAAAATGTCAGACTGGTAATCACCAGTCCTTGTCGACAACTCAAGATGAAAGCATAAGAATATAGTAACAACAGTATCTAATGAATTCAACATTTTATACTAGTTATAAGCAAACACATTGAAAATAAAAAGCAAAGGTAACACAAAATAGAAGCACAAAGATATCACTTGAAGTATTTGGAGAAGGAACATATTACATCAAAGAAAAATAAGTTATCTATGTTTCATGCGCGAGATGGCCCAACAGAAGAAGAACTACTAGAGCGACATGATTGCTCAACCTGATGTTCCTCTGCAGATAAAATATGATCGTAGCGCCATTTCATATGCAAGTAAGCAGGGTGACGGGTTCGACCACTTTGCTGCACACAATCAAGATATTTCAAAGAGTATGTTTTAAAGTCAGATATGAGACCAAACTCTTCATGATCAAGTTGAATACTCACGACGTCCACGGTGTATTGATACCTTTTATTTGATTTCTCCTAGTTATGTATTTTCTCTTGTAGTTGACGAATATGTGACCAAACATATTCAGATTGATTGATCCTCTGCTTGTTAATATTCATAGTTCGATCCCCGCGGTTAGTAGGACCACGTGGATCTGCAGAAAGGGCCTTGAGTTTTTTTTGTAATCAACATAAGCTTGTTCAAACTGATGCACACACGAGTCAAGGCGGTCACACTCAGTATGGAGGTGATCATTCTCACTACACAGGTGGGTATTCATGGAAAACTGTTCATCAATTCTACTTTGCCACCCTGAAGAACAAGTGGAAAGGTGATCACATTCATCCCACTTCTTCTTCATATGATCCAATAATTGGTTAGTTAGAGAGCACTGCTTGTCTATGATTACAATCTTGTGATGAGTCTCCGCTTTGCCCACAGTAAAATCCTTAACTTCATCTTTCTAACCAATCAGTTTAATCAAGTTTAGCTGCTGCCGCTCAATAGGATTATTCTGTTGAGAGCACAATCCTTTCAACTTGTGAATATAGTTTTATGACTCATTTAAAGTTTTCTTCTATCCAAGCGCTAGATCATTGATGCTAAGTTGCATATGTATAAGATGAATGCCCAAAGACAACACCCACTTCTGAATGCGACTATGCACGCACACACCAATGGATTCAAGATTGACTAAGCTACAAAAAATATCATTGTCCAGGGATTCAATATTGTAACTGTCGAGTACTAATTTACTCAAGGACATGTCATATGAGATGATGGAGATGGTGAAGTAGAGACATTGCACCCAAGATAGAATGGAATAGATTCCAGAGAAGAACTCCCAATACTTTAAAAATGATCACCAGAAAGTAGCTCGAGATATTCCTTTGATAGGGAAGTAGTAGTCTCAACTAGTCTAATAGGGCAGCACAAATTGGAAGATATAAACTGAGGATGTTACTTAAGATGAACACTGAAACCCAACGTATTAAGAGGATTTAAAAACTTACTATTGATCAAGATATCAAATTCCTGCATACAAATAAATATGAGGGAAAAAAATACAAAATCAGAGTTGGCAAACCGAATTCACATTAAAGGCAGCATACATAGTTCGGTCATACATAAAAGTACCATTATATGTTACAGATATAAACTCATATGGTCTTAAATTAAGCTATAACTCTAAAATTAACTAACATTGGCAGGAGAAGCAGACACATCATGGGTAATGAGAGGAGAATCCTCCCTGTTCCCAAACTGAGCAGAATTCTCCACATTTACATTAACATATGGGTTAGAAGATGGATTAGGATTGTGAGAAGCGAATGAGAGGCTCTCAAGATAATTAACTATTCACTCTCGCAGCTCAGAAATAGAGGGCAAAGAAGGAAGACCAGCAAGATGAGATAACAAAGCATAAGGATGTCCACTATCAGAGATTTTATTGATGAATTCAGCATTAAACGCAGTTTTCCGTTGCTCCAATATCTTCTCGTACTTAACAAGTGAGGGTAATCTCTTCGCCTTTAGGGTAGGATTTATTATTCGTAGCTCCACCAAAGCCTCGCACCAACCAACATTGCGAGTGGAACTAGAAACCTTTTTTAAAAAAAGGTTGAAGAAAGACTTTATCTTGAAAATCCTGTCAGCTAGAACTTGGGGATAACTGGGTGAAGTAGGACTTTTAATCCACATCTCTTCCAACTCAGAGCAGAGCTTACTGGCTTCTTCTGAAGCAACCTATGAACGATTCTTAGTAGCTTCAAGTGAAATCTTCATGGCCTCTCACTCCTTCTCGTTAACCATATACAGCTCCAACAGTGAACCATCCTACTTGGAGAATTTAGCAACATGCTCACCAACTAGCTTGAGACTCTAGCCAATCTTTTGGCACCCATCAGAAAAAACACACAAACGAACATACCAATTAGACATCATAATAAAAGAATACTAGTATAAGAAAAAAACATTTAAAAACTACTGCGAATATACCGCAACCATCGACTCATGCAGAGGAAGTTTTGAAATAGTGGCAGTATTAGTCCCTTCTTCTAACAAATTACCGCTTCGCATCGGAGGCTTAGAACTGGAATGACTAGTGGTCCCCTTTTCTCAGAAGGTTCCAATGCAGCAGACAAACCACCACTCCAATTCTTTTTTTTACTTCCTGACCGACAACGGAAGTAGTAATTGCGGGTACCTCCCCTCTTCCTGTATCCTTCCCTCAATCTGTGCTAACTGAGACTTCGCCTAAGCAAGGTTCTCCTGAGGGACTCCATCAGCACCACTATCATACAGATGGATGGATATATTTTCCATCTACTTAGGTTCATCATCAGGGATAAACGATCTGTCCATTTTTCACCCAACTAGATCCATATCTACCATTCAACATACAACTTATGTCAAGCGAACACACAAATACAAACGAGAAATATGAAAACAACAGGAGATAGCCAAAGAAATCAACAACATCAAACAAAAAAACAAGGAATGAAAAATAGGGAAACCATAAAAAAACAACAAATAAACACCTCCGCTTTCAGATTCAGCATGACGCAGACCTATCGAGTGTTTTTCGAGTTTTGAAACAACCTCGGACTTAACAGTATAATGAACTCCCAACTTGGAAAGTGATAGTGTTGTGGTATAAGTGGTGAACTTCAAGACATAAGTCGGCACTTTAAACAACTTAAGCTACACAATTGATACGCTAAGGGGCCTAAGTTGAATAACTTGAACTTGGGCTTTAGTCTGAGGCCCATTGTATATAGAACAACTTAAGCCAACAGAACTATTCAAAATCATATTTCCTCTTGAACGGCTTAAGCCAACAGAATAGTAAAAAACATATCGCTTATTGAACGAATTAAGCTAACAGAATAAGTCAAATGTATACTAAATGTTTGGCATAATGATAAGAACAAAAAGATTTCAAAGTGAAAGGATTAGAAGTATAAATAGGTTGGTAAATACATCAAAACACTGGAGTCTTTTGACGAAGAAAAAACTCGAGACTAATTTGAGTGTCAGAGGTTTTTCCACTCGATCACTCAGGGGATTTTCTTTGTAGGTTATCAATCCATCAAATGGAGATTAAGAGCTTAAGCATTCACAAAAAACATCTTCATCAAATCCATAGCTTAAGTTGTCACACAAAATAACTTCATCAATTGGCACGCCCTGTGGGACCTATTTGCAAATGCTTTGTTTTTTTGTTGATGGCTGGTAACTCATAAAAACCACCGTGGATCAGTCAAATGACAGTTCTTGTAAGACGATCTTCAAGGATAAGCTTAAGGATGACCGAACATGAAATCATGCATCATGCAGAAGCTGGTTCCTCTAGACCAAGGGAAAGGGAACCATCATCATAAGATGCCAGACAGTCAGAACACTTGGGAACTACCGACATAGAAGATGTGCATGTACATCCAAATATGGTACCCATCTCGGCTATCGTAGCACAAATTCTCCCAACGACGGACCAAAGGCAAGCACCTATTTCCCAATGTCAAGCGATTTCACAACTAAGGATTGAAGAGAACTGTGTTGGAGAAACAACCAGTGTTACTGCTTCATCTGATCCTTCTTCTCATAAGGATTCAGATGAAGTAGCTTATATGGCTGCCCGAAGGGTAGATTTTGAAAACATTAGAAGGAATCGCCAGTAGCAACACTTCTATACCTCGTAAGTTAAATCCGCTCATGGTTAGCACGTACAACGAAAGATAATTGAAGTAAAAAATAACTCTCTTGGACACCAACAACCATATACAACATCCGTCGCACATGTTTGACTCATAACACTTGGGCGGATAAGTGTCTCTCGTCCAGTTGCCATGGAAATGGTCTCCTCGGGAATCGTTATCCTGTGATTTCTTGTATCAGGAACCTCCAATCAACCGATCTATAATAGCTCCATGTATTCTCAAGGATTCAAACTTAACATACACCCTCCCCAGTTCCCTGTTCTAGAGGTCACACACGGTTTTCAATAACATATGCAACCAGACGACTATCCATCATTCAGGGGCTACCAACAGCACATCTAGAACCAAGAAGGAATGATGGGTGAAGCACCAACAAAAACTGCTGGTGTATTAAATCAACCTTTAATGATGGCTTGTCTAGGATGGATGCATCAAGGGACGTCGTAAATGCAGATGCCACTACTATATATTGGACCAACATATACATTAGCTCAACCCACAGGGGAGACATATGATACCAGGTCCCAAACTCCATTATACTTTGGTATGACAGACCGAAGTGCAAAACAACACAGTACAAATACATTAGATTAAGAGCTAGAGCGGCATATTGACAGGGATCATCAAGCATCATTTTCCCCATTTGTACCTTATATAACAGCTTATGCTTGGACACCATATTTCAGACCACCAAGATGGTTTAACTACTTTTAACGGGGAAACAAACCCTAAAGAATTTCTAGAGATATTAAGAAATTCGACGTCCATGCAAGACACTTCGACTGAGCTGATATGTAAAATGGTGGGGACATATCTTAGAGAATTTTTTTTTAGCTTCGTATGAATCACTTCCAAGAGGCTCTATCTCATCCTACTTCAATTTTGGAAAGTTATTATATGCTAGATTCTACCAAAAGAAGTGGTCCACCAAAACGGGTCCCAAGCTACTCAACTTCCGATAGAAGACAAATGAGTTTGCTGCTGAATTCTACGAACGATTTAAAAATACCCCAAAGCTTGAAACGGGGATGAGTTAATCCCTTAGGCAGTTTACATTTATTTAAACCTGAGTAATTCCTAAAAGCTCTGGCCTATCTAGCCTTATAATCGTTTTTCATAAGCTTCTTACTAGTTTAGTGATGAAACCTTCTCAGATTACTGACATTCCACATTCGAGGTACCCTATCACCAACATGTTCTTGAAGAGCATATTTCCCTCCATCACGTGCCATAATGATCTTGTGCAGTTCTTCCCAGTTTGGAGCTAGTTTTCCTTCTTTCTTTTGGCATTCTCTTCAACATTTACATGTTTTTCAACAAGCTCCTATAATTGTTGGACAATGTTTGGTGTTTCTTCCACAAGCTTATCATATGACCTCACATGAACAATACCTTTCATGAAGCCCATTGTAATAGTTGTGTTAGTCCTTTCTACCACATTCAAACTTTCATCGGTAAATTGTTGGTATAATTCAATAGTAGTTTCATTTGTATTTTGTTGGAGGTTAAGTAGCTCGGAACCGATTTTAGTGTACCATTTTTTGTGAACCGCTTCTTTTGGTGGAATCTGGCATACAAAAACTTTCCAAAATCAAAGTAAGATGAAGTGGAGCCTCTTGGAAGTGATTCGTACCAAGCTAAAGCCTTTCCCCTAAGGTATGCCCCCACCATATTGCATATAAGCTCAATCAAAGTGTCTCTAATGGACATAAAATTTCTAAATATTTATAGAATTTGTCTTGGGTATGTTTCCCCATTATAAGTAAGTAAACCATCTGGTGGTCTGAAATGTGGTAGCCAGGTATAAGCTGCTATGTAAGGTACAAATTTGGAAAATGCTGCTTGATGATCCCTACCGATAAGTCGTTCTAACTCTTGATACAATGTAGTTGCACTGTGTTGTTCTGCATTTCAGTTGGTCATACCAAAGTATGATGGAGGTTGGGGCCTTGCGCCATATGGTTCCTAAGTGGTTGAGCTAGTGGATATGTTAGCCCAATATATGGTGGTGGCATCTGCATTGACGATGTCTCTTGATTCATACTTCCCGGATAAGCCATCATTAAATGTTGATTTAATACATTGACAGTTGTTGCTGGTGCCCTACTCATCTTCCCTTCTAGGCACCAGACGTGCTGCTGGGGGCCCTCGAATATTGGATAATCATCGGGTTGCATATGTTGTTGAAAACCTCGAGTCACCTCTGGAATTTGGAACTGGGGAGGATGCTTGCTAGGGTTGAATCCTTTGGAATACATGGGTTATTGTAGATCGGTTGAGTGGAGGTCCTCGATACAAGAATTCCTAATACAACGATTCTTGAGTAGACAATTTCCATGGTAATTGGATGAGAGGCACTTGTTTGCCCAATTGCTATGGGTCGAACATGTACGACAGTTGTTGGATCTGGTTGTTGGCATCCAAAAGATTTATTCATTACTTCAATTTCTTCCCGTGGTACATGCTGACCATGAATGGGTTTGACTTTCGAGATAAGGAAGTGTTGTTCCCGGCGGTTCCTTCTATTTTTTTTGAAATGTACCCTTTGGGCAGCTTTAAAAGCTACTTCATCTGAATCCTTATAAGGCGAAGGATAAGATGAAGGCGTAAAACTGGCTATTTCTCCATCATGGTTCTCATAAATCATGGGTTGCGAAGCCACTTGATGTTGGGAAATGAACTCTAGCCTTTGGTACATCGTTGGGAGGATCTGTGTTTGGATAACCGAAGTGGGCACCAGATTTTGATGTACATGCGCATCTGACATACTGGTAGTTCCCAAGTATTCTGACTATATGACATATTGAAATGCTGGTTCCCTTTCTCTGGATCTAGAAGGACCAGCTTTTGCATGATGCGTGACTTCATGGTCGTTTATCCTTGAAGACCGTTTTACAAAAAACATCATTTTATTGATCAGCAGTGGTTTGTGTGAGTTACTAACCACCAACGAAAAAATGAAGTACTTGCGAACGTGTCCCACGGGGCATGCCAATTGAAGAAGCTATATTGTGTGACCGTTTAAGCTCCGGATCTCTATTTGATGGATTGATAACCTGCAAGAAAAATTCCCCGAGTGATTAGGGGAAAAAGATCCGATGCTTAAATTAGTCTCATTTTTTTTAGTAAAAAAAACTCTAGTGTTTTGATGTACTTACATCCCTATTAAAATTATTATCCTTTCACTTTGAAATATTTTTTAATCATCATGCCTATCGTTTCGTACGCATTTGACCTATTCTGTTGGTTTAAGCCATTTCAGAGACAATATACTTTTGACTAGTTCTGTTAGCTTAAGCCATTTAAGAAGCGATATAGTTTTGACTAGTTCTTTTGGCTTAAGCCGTTCAAGAGGCGATATGCTTTTGACTAGTTCTGTTTGATGAACTTTCAAAAATCGGCATAAGCACGGTGAATATTACAACATCGATGTAAGTGGTGAATTTCCAAAAATAGGCATAAGCAGATGAATACTAGGACATCGTTGTAAGTTAAGTGAATTTTGAAATATTGACATAAACACGGTGAACACTTATAAACATCAACGTGAGAAGTTATCATCAATTGGTGCATTTTTTCCAACAACACTCACTAAAGCTTAATTAAAAGACACTTACATACATGTACGGACTTCTATTCAAAATCAAAGAGATGGAAAATATATTATTTAAGAAATATAAACTACTTTGTTATTTATATTTCTTAGGGGATTATGATATTGTTGTGGTAGAAGTGGCGCACTTCAAGACATAAGTCGTCACTTTAAACAGCTTAAGCTGCACAAGTGATTTGCTAAGGGGTCTAAGTTGAATAACTTGAAATTGGGCTTTAGTCTGAGGCCCATTGTATTTAGAACAACTTAAGCCAACATAACTAGTCAAAAGCATATCGCCTCTTGAACGGCTTAAGCCAACAGAACTAGTCAAAAGCATATCGCTTCTTGAATGACTTAAGCCAAAAGAATAGGTCAAATGCATACGAAATGGTTCGCATGATAATAGGAACAAAAATATTTCAAAGTGGAAGGATCAAAAGTAAAAATAGGGAGGTTAGTACATCAAAACATTAGAGTCTTTCGACTACAAAAACTGGAAACTAATTTGAGTGTCGAAACTTTTTCCCCTCGATTACATGGGGGATTTTCCTTGCAGGTTATCAATCCATCAAACGGAGATCCAGAGCTTAAACAATCACACAAAATAGCTCATCAATTTCGGAGCTCAAGCGGTCACACAAAATTGCTTCATCAGGAAGCTTAGAAATATTATAGTTCCAAGCCGGAAGAATCTGTTCACACCCAGGATCCAGTTTAATAAAAAAAATTGTGCCACACACCGTAGTTACTAGGAAACCCATTGGTAAACTCAACAGTGAGAATGACGGGATAAAAGGTGAATTCATCAGATGATTTTTTTACCTTACGAAGCTGATACAAGCTACAAAATAAGTCAATAAAAAAGGGGCCATTGGTTTGGGTACACACATAGTGGAAACCTACAATGATCGCGATACCCTTAGGATGAAACCGAGACAACCCAATTTGATAAGATAGAAGCAAATCTATGACATGCTGGGGAAGGGGAAAGACAATACCAAACTTTAGATAATCTAAATAACAATATATATAACCAACAAGGGGAGTGCTATCACACTCAAAAATAAGAGGAGCTTTAAGCTCAAAAGAAGACATGAAGGAAAAACTATTTTTTAAAATTTTCCAAGCAGTCTTCACACATAATGTTATTAATGATAGAAGAACCGGTGGGATGATCGGAATCCTCCCCAGAGTTAACATCAATCCGGACATCCTCTACTGGAGAATCGGTGGGATTGAGGGTAGACATTTAGGCAGGAATGAGTCCTAAAATTTGAGATGTAAATCATATTAATTAGAGCTATAAAACACAAACAGCGTATTCCGTCAAAAGTAAAAAACACAGGTAACACATTGAAGAAGAGAACCAAATAACTTCCAGCCAAGCGTAAACAACAAAATTGGTAGAACGGAGACACTGCACAAATTCACAATTGAGAAAAATGTTTTAGAAAAAAGAGAAAAGAAAACAGACTGAGAAACTTACGAGTTGAGTGGGCGGAGAATGATGATGTGCATGAAGAATAAGAAGGGAAATGTAGATGAAAAACTGAGGCGTTTGAAGAAGAAACAAAGTCTAATATTTAAATTAAGACATTGAAACGTAAAAAATGAGGCATTAAATCAGTCAAAAACATCATGATGGAATTCTGACACAAAAAGTAAGTTACCTTTTACAGAATACGAGACAGCGATAATATATGAATAGGTGATACAATGAACAATGACGGAACTCTGTCAGTAAAATCAGGGTATTTATAAGGTAAGCAAAGATAAAGGCAAGTGAGAAAATTCAAAAAAGTGTACGAATAATGAGGAGAGAATCTCGGCTTAATAACACAAGAACGTAATAGCCAAGCCTATCAAAATTTATAAATTTGTAGTATGAATTCTAGGAGGTCATCGCCGTACCTCTCAAAGTTACTATTTTAGGTCCTAAAGTGCTCTTAACTACAACTAAGTAGATAATGGAAAGTCGGGGTTATCCACGGAGACAAGGGATTTTCCTAAGCGTTTGCTCATATAATGGTAAATACTACGCTAGATTTAAAGATATGCATATATGTAAAAGCACATAAAGAGGGGCAGAGGGGGTTGGATTGGGTTTTCTAAGCTATTAATTTAAAGACAAGTTAAACTAGAAAACCATACAAGTCTACTAATTAAGCAACAATCATTAAAACAAGGTTAAATACAAATTACGGGATCTTGGGGGCAATTGATTTCTACTTCCAAACCTTCTATCTATCATTGAACATATAATCTATTAAACACTTTTACTACTTGTTGTGAAGATAAATATT
>JAULKK010277970.1:0-14684 GCA_032355705.1 Rubia peregrina
GTGTGATGGGTATATTTATTTTTCTTTGATTGGAAACTAGTTGTCGCCTGTATCTTCTATGAAAATCATAATACGTAAAGTTATTCTTCAATAAATCATATACGCAATGCATAATAAGTGACGATATTACATGGAAAACACACGAAGCTTACCTCAAATTTCAGAGTCGTCCACATTTTCTTGGACCTGTTCCACTCCTCCTTTTCCATCAATTTGTAGCATTTCCAAGGTTTAGTTTTGGGTTTGTTTGTTCCGCCAGCCACCTCATGAATGTATTTTCTTCCAATCTTTGACTTCCAAACAATTCCTTTCAATTTTTTCCATTGTGTCGTAGTCAAATTTTGCTGAAACTTGAAGCTCGACTGCACTGTCCAAACAAAATAATTCTGCAAATTAGTAATAGTTATAATATAAAATTTTAGAAATTTGCATATTGTCGCTATAAATGGATCTTACCAATATATCGTTCCATGCCTCCTCCTTGGTGTCATCGGGGACGTTATTCCAGCATCTATGAGTTCCAAATGCAGCGCCAAAATGCATAGTTATGATATGTAGTGAGCACGGTCCAATTCTTTTTGCAGATCGTATCATCCATATTGAACTACACCGGCATGGAATCCTTCTCCTTTGAGAGCATTACCGATTGACACTTGGATGTCTCACGTTGCTTGAACCAAGTTCCAATTTCAAATTTGTAGAAATTTTTCCCACCCTTTCCTCCCACCTTGGATACATCATCTGTCCCTATCCTCTTTCTGTGACCCTTTTTCATCGGAGGCCCCTCGCCAGGTGTAGAGTCAACAAAATCTTCAGTGAGACAGGTTTCCTCAAATTGTATCTTGAGGGAAACCGACGGGGCGGGCTCATCGAACAAGATTTTTTCTTGTGTCTCGCCTCTCTTTCTCTTGGCGATATCTTTGTTTGATTTGTGTGGAATCTTCAATTCACAATACAAAGTCATCAACAACCGAGGTTCTTAATCAACAACCAATAAAAAAGAACGACCAATAAATTAGGCAATCCATAATCTATATACAATACACTATTAGAAATCGATCACATTCAAGAACCTATAAACCTAACTCAATCACAACTAAGAAACAACAATCCATTTTAAATCAATCCATAACCAATATTTTATAGACCATTTCACCCCCAAAAACTTGTATAAATGAAAAAAATATACAATATGATAGAATCCATGACCACGAAACACAAAGAGTATCCACAATAATGACATTTTTCTTCATTGAGGCAAATTATCGATCATGAAGTGTGCATCGAATGATTCATGATTCGTAAGGCTAAATCACTAACTTTAACCATAATGCTATAGATTGGGGACACTTAATTTTGATTTATGAGACCGTTTGTTGTGTGTAGGGGCTGGAACGGTCACCAGAAAGTGATGAAAGTGAAGAAGTTATTGGATTGGACACAGCCGGTGGTTGGGGGAAGAATTTGTTGGTTTTGATGTTGAAAAGCTTATCCCCTTGATGTTATATACACAGTAGTGTTAATGAGGGAGTTATTGAGAGTTATAGAGGGTGAGACATGGGAGCGGGGGTGGCCGTTAATAGTAGAAGGGGAAGAGAAACCGTCGTGGAGGTGGATGAAACTGACGACAGTTCCATTAGAATCTCTTTACACATTAGATACACTAGCACCAGTATAAGTATAATGATACTAGTGCCTATATTCAATTATAAAATAACTCAGGAGTTGAATGGTTTGAAAATTTCAAATTACATAGCACAGGTACATATACCGATGAAAATGAGTAAATTACCGGTTTTAAGTTACATACTGATGCCTATGATAAATATATCGGCGCCAATATGAGGGTAAAGAAGCCGCGTGGGGTTGCCTTAAATTATTAAAATTAATTATTTCCAAAACCCGTGAGGATTATGGTTTCAAAATTTCCAAGTGCGGAGCACCGCTATATTACCGGGTCCTTTGTAAATGTTACTAGTGCCTTTGTACCATGAATGAAGCTGTGTTAGGCTTATTTAAATAGGGCTATTTATTTTATGCAAGGGATAAAGAGCAAATGTGAAAAACAGATGTTAAGTATGGAGAACCGGTATCCTAACCAGTTCCAATGATATAAATACCGGTGCCTATGAATTTCATTCCCACTTTTTTACAACAAATTTTTTTAAGCATTTTTGGTTCCCCTGCAAATTTACAACACCGGTACCTAGTTTACATACTGGTTCTAGTAGGCTTGGTATTAATAGTAAAATTCTACACGACTCCCCCTCTCTCTAAAACTTTCTTTCCTGCTACTCTCTAAAAACCATAAAACCCTAACTACATGGGGCACCGCCGCCGCCAACATCCACACCAGGCAGCGCCTCCCACCCAATTCCCACCCTCCTCAGTCCCCCTAACCCCTCTCTCTCCCATCTTTTCCCTGGAAATTTCTTTGTAACAACATCTGACACGATAATGGCTCAAGAGCTCTGATTCAACGGGTCGTTTCAATGCTTTCATCGGTGCTCGGTTCATTGGGTCGGACCTTTTTTGGAGCTTTCATCGGGTCTGGAGGTCAAAGGGTCGGGTTCATCGAGTCGGCGCTTGTCTGGAACTCATCGGGTCGGGCAACCATCAAAGGGTCGGGCTCATCGGAAGCTAGGTTTCAACGGCGCTCGGAGGGAGCTAGGTTTCAACTGTCATCACGGTCAGCGGTGAGCTCGATTACAAGATCAACGGCATCTATTGGTTGAGCCTAGTGGCTTTCAGAGTTGGCCAGCTCTGTCCGTCGATCTTTGTTCCGGTGCGAATCCAAGAGGCTGAGCCGAGTCAGATCTAACTCGGTCTGACTCACCTCAGTCAAGCACGAGTCCAGATCAGAGTCAACCTCGAGTCAAGGTTTTACTGTAGTTGCTCGGGTTTTTTTGGAGCGACGACTCCTTTTCTACCGATACACTACACATGAGGGCGGCAGATAAATGGTAAAAAATTCATATTTGGTTGCTGTTTTCAGATTTATCAGAGAGTATGATGATTAGAAGGGTTTTCTATTTTATTTTATCTTTTCTGATTTCTAATTTTTTATATTTTCCTGGGTGGGATGCTATTTATTATATTTATGCTATTTTTTTCTGTTCAGTCTACCTTAATAGGGCTCTGAATTAAAATTGTTTTTTGGATTTAAGTATCGGGTAGGAATTCTCTCTGTCAATGCTTATTTTTTGGACAGCCTGAGTTTGATAAATTTGATTGACTTCAAATTTGATATCCAAAGAGATGGTGAGGAAAAATCCAAGTCAAAATCATTAAATAAACTGATCATTGGCGATATTGTTCCATCTGAGGATTTAATATCAAATTTGTAGACTCTGACCCATTACATGTCTGGACCAATTTTATTGTTCATACAATTTAATTGATCTTTTCAAGCTTTGGGGGACGAGTTAGAGATAATTCTGCACACTTTAATTTGTGTGCATATATTGGATGCTTCATTGTTTTGTTCCTGATGGTAGTCTCGGGTCGTATTATGTGACTACTCTAATGGTTCACAATGATAACCACTTATCCTTGATTTGCTCTTCTTTGTTGACACATTGGCCTTTGCTAAGTAGTGTATTATCCACTAGAGCCATTGTTTTTCTCTGTTTTAGCCATTTGAGACCTTTACTTTAGAATTGTAAAATCTTCTTTGTGTTTCAAATGTAAGCCTTCGGGCATCACTTGGAAGTAAGCCTTCGGGCATCGCTTGGATATAAGCCATCGGGCAACACTTGTATGAAAGCCTCCGAGCAAAGTTTGGATGTAAGCCTCCGGGCATGACGACTTAATGTAAGCCTTCGAGCACCACGACTTAATGTAATCCTCCGGGCACCACGAGTTCATGTAAGCCTTCGGGCATTGTTTGATGTAAGTCAATTTTGGCAACAATTGATCTATAATAGAAAAGGTTTCAGAAACCCTATAAACCCGATTAAATTTTAAAAAAACATACCGGTTCTAGTATTAAATTATCTTTCAAATGTTCTCATTTGGACCCCCGTTAGTAATTGGCATTAGTCGGATGACAAAATTGACCTAAATAATAATCGATAAACATATGTACGATGGAGAGACCACAATTTTGGGGATAATTGTGTAATTTAAATATGCTGTAACATTTATTTAGTAAAATTATGTTGTGGTTCTAAAAGTTTATAAACATATTGAGGCCATGAATTATCCCCACAAGATTAATTACTCGGTTTATAAAATGCATGTGGACATATTTGAAAATCCATTAATCGGGTGTGTGTTCACGAGGCCATTTTAAAAAAACTATTTCAAATATGCCCTTCTTATGAGTTATTTATTTACGTTACCTTCCATTGCTACGTCACCCATGAATTTCCAATTCATTAAATAACTATGGGAAAGACAAATAATTGCTAATTTTTTAAGAAATGAGCAAACCCGCTATTATATGTTCTAGTATAAATGATAGTTGCTTACATAGTGGGTACTAAGAGATTTCAAAAAGGTTAATAAAGACTTATTCATTGCCAATCATTGATACTAACTTCACATCAAACTTGGAAAATACATCAGGGGAGGGGATAAGTATTTGATTACCATCGAACAAATTTCAATTTGGAGTAACGAGCAACGTTTTTACTTTTTACACCTAAATCCCTCCAAGAAAGTTGGAATTATCAAAATCCAAATTTGGTGAAACACAACTGAAATTCAATGTTAGGGGTTGGCAACTTTGTTTCCAGGACAAGAATGGGTGAAAGAAAAAGCTTTGAAAGTGAACTTTAACCAGTAGAACAAATTCTTTAAAAATTACACTGGGGCCCCCCAATTGTGTTAGACCAACATCTGTTGCTCTAAGGTACTTGATTTTTGTTATTCTTGGTTAATAATATAAATTAATAATAATTTGGTTTTTTGGTGCAATTTTTTAGAAGCACTACGTGTTTTGAACTAACTTAGGGTTGTTTAGTTAAATGTAATAAATGGAAATCATTAACGATTAACATAACGTCCTCGTGGCCAGTGATTGATAATCACTTCACGTCAAACTAGTGAAATACACCGGGGGGTTTCACTTTTTTATTTCCTTTTAGCGGATTTCAATTTTGAGTTACGAGCAAAAAAATTACTTTTGCACTTAGGTCCCTCAAAGAAAGTTGAAATTCCAAAATTGGGTACTCCCAAATAAAATTCAAAATTACACAATTACTAGTGCAATGTGGAAATGAATGGATGGATGGAAGGCCACTGAATCCTTACTTTGATTACTTATAATAGTTTTTGGAAAATTACATTGTGCCCCAAAAATGTGATACCCAAATCTTATTTCCACCATATAATAATTGAATTTTTTTATTCCTGCTTATAATGAGATACCTTTAAATAAATAAATTTTCTAAGTATATTTTTTAGAAGTGCCCGTCCATGTTCCATAGTTAATATAATTGCAAACGCATTTTCCCATCCCAATGAAAATAAGAACGCATGTTTTTCAGGATAGAATCCAATATATATATATATATATATATCCAAATATGACGTTCTAATTTGTGTTTAATCCAATGTTGACATAGACAAAAACAAGGGCGGGGAGGTTTTTTTTATTTATTTTAAATGCATATCACGAATGATAACGTGAAAATGGTTCTGTTTCCTCCAAAGACGATGTGTTGTCCAATTCTTGTGAACTTTACCCCACACAACGGTCCTCTGTGCCTGCATAGTTGCTCTATGACGGGAAAGTTTCAACTGCCATAATTGCATCTAGAAATTGGTAGCTTAGAATTTTTCCAAAGTGTTTGCACTAGGTTCTTTGAAATTGGCAATCTGTACGCAAATTTTGAAGACCTGTCTCCAGCACTGATACCCTAGAATCCAGCAAATAGACAGATTCCATTGGTCCCATCTTGTAAAAATGATTCAACGAAAATTTGCACCATCGGGTGGCCGAAGGCGTCGTGGTCATAGTTTGTTACATGTGCTTTCGAACAAAGTGACGAAATTAGGGTGCAAAAATGATAGGATCCAGTCTTCTCTGAATCCTGAAGCATATACGCCAATATTCTGTCTCCAACATTCCAACGTAGTTTATTCTTTATTGCATATAATTTCACGACCCTAGTTTGTGAACTTTGGTATTCACAGTCACGGGGTCAATATGGGAGGCTGCGAAATGATACCACACACTCATTTCCCCTGTGAGTGATTTCTTCAAAAAAAAATGTCCAACCCAGAAAGACAAGTACGTTGACATTGGTTCCTTCTCTTGTAACGCACCCTACCATCTCTTTGGCTACTCCCTCGTCCAAATCTTCCTTCACATTCAATAATGATAAAATCCCATCCACCCTTTCTTGTACGTTTTGGCAATCCGTACAAATCATAAATAGCTTCAGAAGATAGTGGAACTAATTTCTCCTTGCATAGTACTTCATATGTGCTCATTTAACACTTTAAATTCGCATAGAACTCACTTATGATGGACAAGTTGAAACCAGGAGGTGTAGCACAAGTTTTTCCCATCCCAAAATCCAATTTTTAAAAATGGTGGATTTAATTCTATTACCCTTTCCGAATAATGCTTTCGCATTCTGTAAGTTTGGGCCAAAAACCTTGAGTCCTCGGACACAAATCTATCATCCAGATGCTTCGAGTCAGATCCGCTAAAGGGTGATGATAACGCTCCTTTTCTAGGCCTCTTACTTGATGTTTTGGGTGCAATGACCTATAGTCACATACAAGCATTTTATCAAACACCCTATATGCAAGGGTGAAATTTCATGACATGGCATCATATAACAACATGAAACATCCTACGATCTCAATCTCAACCACCATAGTTCTAAAACTAATCCCACATATTCGAATTAAAATTACAATTCAAGGAAAACCAAGGAAATTTGAAATGAACAATGCAATTCATGATGAACTTTTAAATGTAAATGCATATAATAATTAAATTACTTCCAATTGCGGTCATTCCTATATTCAAGGGACAATATGATGTTACCTTATGAAGCACAGTCCAATTGAAGTGCAAATGGGAATTTTCGGATCAAAACCTAAGAGTGTTTATAATAGAATTAGAGTTGTACAGATGAGGGAGTTTTAAAAATGGAAAATAATAATAATCTAGTCCCGGTTAAATTCACCAAATACCGGTGCATATGTTCATTCAATGCACCTTTACACAGCTGCTTGAATAACTTAAAGAACCGGTAAGAATACCAGTGATTATGAGTAAAAACCCGGTGTCTTTGTAAGTTGAACGAAGCCTCACGTAGGTTCTTTAATCCTTTTTTATAATTCCATTTTTAGACCAGAGAGCAATTGTCAGTTTTTTTCTAAGTGTCATACACCTGTAAGAATACCGATGCCTATGAGTAATAAACTGGTGCTTTTGTAAGTTCAACACAGCCTCATGCAGCAGCTTTAATCCTTTTTTATTTCTATTATGAGACTAGAGAGCAATTGTCATTTTTTTTCCTATAAGTGTCAAGCACCTGTATGAATACTGGTGCATTTGAGAAATAAATCGGTAACTTTGTCAAAACAAAGTATGTGCTTTGTTTTATAGTTGAAAATTCTGATGCTTTGATTAGCCTCAAACAATAAAAAAAATTAAATGTGGAATATAATAACCATATGAACGGTTACCACACTTAAATCATTGGGCGGTAACCAAAATGGTACAACAGGGTACAATACACTTAGCCTATTCCCCTATCTTTTCCTTTTCAAGACTAAACCACCACCCACAATTTTACCATTCTCGTCTACCCAAAATACATTGTCATGTGATCGTGTACCCATGGGTGATCCACCGACGTCCTCCAAAATCAGAAAGGCCGAAGGAAACTCTGCACTTTCACTTTTGACGGCTGATCAATCTCATCTTCAGAATATAAATTTTTTTCCATGTAGTACAATATACCACTTCTCATTTCTTGGGTCCACGATACAAAATACCTGGTGAGCAAGGCTAAGATGAACTTTTCATCCTCGTAACCCACTCTATTCAAGTCCACCAACGTAAAATCCTTGGGCTTCTCTGAATGAACCCCTATACCATTTTCAACCCATCTACACTTGAAGACAGCAACTTTAAACTCAGCGTAATCCAACTCCCAAATCTCATCGATCGGCGCATAAAAGGCCATAACTGTGATGATATGTTTTTTTTTCTTTCGTACTCACTTTCTACATGGATTTATATTCCACGTAAACCCCGTTGTTTTAAGTTGTGCTCTTACTGTCCTTGTCAACTGTTGTAAAACCAAATCCATTAATGTCATAGCCCTAGTATTTTTCACTGTGCAGTCAGGTTTCCTTACAAACACCCAAAGTTTAGCAGGCATTCCATCCACATTGCAACGATTATAAAACCAATTCACAAATATTGAAGAGTGCTCCAATTTTAACTACTTCGACGACCATTGGGGATAGAGTTATTCTAACAATGACATGTTATCTTTAACATATATTGCAATCTCAATACTGTTCTGTAAAACATAATGATGAACTTTCATCAACTCGGCATTGTAGGGTGTGTAAAATGTACCTTTGTACCATGGGATCCTATTTTTCCTACCACTTTGTGCATGCTTCGGAAATCCATGTGCTTTCTTACCAATCAAATCTGAAGTGTAATACTCAATGATCTCCATTGTGACATACCTCTGGACAATGTTGGCATCGGGTCAGCTACGATTGTGTACATAACCCTTAAAAAAACCCCACGTGCCTCTCAAACGAGTACATCTAATGCATTCCCATGGGACCACATATTCTAATTTCCCTAACCACATGGATGACGAGGTGGACCATAATGTCTAAGAATGTTGGGGAAAAGTAATTCTCAAACAAACATAGCACTAGAATCACCTCACTCTCCAAGGCATGAAGCTGCTTCCTGCTAATATTCTTACGAAAAATGGAATTGAAGAAGAAACACATGCACGTGATGAAAAATATAACATCATCCACCATGACACCATGGATGGCAATGGGCAACAACTTTTCCTTCAAGATGTGAAAATCATGGGACTTCAACGCATTAAGACGCAATTCATCGGTCACAAATCGACTAACGTTGGAAGAGTATCCAAATGGTACCTTGATCCCATAAATACACTCACAAACCAACCTCCTCTCACTGATTGAAAGACTATAAGGGGAGGGTGGTAGGTATGTCCACTTCCCTTTCACCTCTGGAGCTAAATTACCTCGTATACCAAGTTCAACCAAGTCTTTTTGTGCATTCAAGCTATCCTTCGCCTTACCAGGAATGTTAAGTATCATCTTAATTAAACTCTCGCACACATTATTCTTTATATGCATCATATCCAAACAATGTCAAACCTCCAAATTCTCCCAATACGGTAAATCAAAGAGATTCGATCTTTTCTTCCAAGGTTCATGAATTGTGGAAAGTACCTTATATATCTTTTTTCCAAGCACATCATTAAATTTCTTCACCTTATTATGGATGGCAACCCCACTCAATATTTTTGGTGGCTTCCTTCTCTTCCTACTGCTAACAGAATAAAGTTTGTCGTCTCGTAACTTGTGCTTCATCAGGAGGAATTTTCTATAACCCGGATACGTGGTCTTCCTACCATTCTTCAATTACTGGAAATCTATACTTTCCTCTCGTATGGGACATCCTTAACCACATAGCCTGAAATATTACCATAAGCTGGGAAATCATTATCGTGCAAAAAACATGACCTTCAACTTGAACTCGGTCCCATGAAAACCATCAAACACATCAACACCGTCGGACCACAAAACCTTCAAACCAAAATCATCAAAGGCATTAAAATATATTTCCTCTTCATGCACAAATACGGAGGTAGATTGTAAATGGAAAGCATAACCAGCCATAAACTATGTTTCGATGACATGTTACCAAAGGTATTCATACCATCACTACACAAAGTCATCCTTAAATTCCTCAATTCAGCTGCAAAATTAGGATACATCTTGTGAAATTTCTTCCACTGATCCGTATCTGCAACATAACAGATAATATCATCATAAAAAAAACAATGTCCTTGTACCATGTCATGTTCTTCACACCCGGCCTCGGCTTTCTTAAACAGCCTCTTCAGCTTCGGGACAATAGGAAGGTACCACACACATTTGCAGGGACCTGTTACTTTACTTTCACAACAATCTCTTCATTGACAACCTCATTTATCATTTCCTTATAACAAGAAGCATGGCATATGGGGAAATCCACCTCTTTTTCCAAAACACCCTTATACAAAACACACTCATTGGGACATGCATTTATTTTTTTATACTCCATCCCATTGGACACAAAATTCTCTTCGCATCATAGATGTTGTCTGGTAAACCATTTCTCGAGGGGAGCTTCTCATTCAAAAAAAACTTAGAAACTTATACATGCTAGTATCGCTCCACGAACCAACAACTTTCATGTTAAACAACTCCATCAAACATGGCATTACAGTGTCTTTGATGCATATAAATTATGTTACTTATTTTTGGGGTTTATTGTGATTTTATGGGATCAATTTGCACTTTAGGTATATTATTTGTCACAGATTACAGGTTTGTGGGCTTAAAAGAAATTTGAGAGGAGAAATGAAAAAAATATGACAGAAAAGAAGAATGGAATTGCACAGAAATGGTTCCAGCAGTGTGCAACACTGGGAAGCATGGAAATCAGAATTATTTCTGATTTAGAGCTGATTACATTAGATTTTATGCAGATATGGATTATATTTGAATGAAGATATGATCAGATTTGATTGGATATTTTATAGAGATTTGATTGGATATTTTGTAGAGATTTGATTGAATTTTGATTCTTATATATCATTTAGATAAGGATAAGCTTAGAATTTAGATTTGGATGATATTTTGGGGTGAGCCTCTTCTGTATATAGAGGCATCAGTTTAGACATTTTATTCTTGCATTTTGTAGTCTAGAATTAGTTCAGATTTTCGTAAACATTTTTCTAATTATTTCTAAATTCTAGTCTACCGCAGAGGGTCCAGTTTGCCCAAATGGAACCATTTTATGGGAATAATTTCATTTCTTAGTTCAATTCAAACATCATGTTTTTAGATTATTTTTTTTGAGATTTTGATATGCATAACATGAGTAGCTAATTCATTTATCGGCAAAGAATAACGAGTGTTAGTTTATGAATCATGAGGTCCAATTGTTTTATAATTGATTCTTGCATGTTCTTAATTTAATTCATTTCTAATATGTTTAACTCTGACCAACTTGAATGTTGTTAGGATATTGCTAGCCAATTCCACCAATAAGTAATCATTGAAAATGGTAAGAAAGTAGTGAATTGTTGTGGGAACTATACAGAAGTTGGTTAAGACTGTAACAGCAAGATAGAGAACAATTGAATGTGCATTGTTATTTGTTTTTACTTTGGTAAATGCTATATCACGTTCTTCTATTTCTTAATGCTATAAAAGTCTATATTTGGTTCAACAAATACTTTCTGGGGGAATTTTGGGAAGGGAAACAGTTAGTTAATTATAATTGATTAACTGTCAATAAAATAAGAAAGAATTGGAGAGGTTAAGTGTACCTACTTTTCTATAACTGATACATATGTAAGTATTGATTCATCATTGCGCCTATGATCGATGTTAACTAACATGATTTATTTTTAGCCGATATCATTCTTATATATATATATTTCTCATTTTTAGATTAATCATTTGCATTTTTGGTGCTAGAAAAATTCTTGAATTTAAGGCGTGCTGGCTACACCAATTTTTTTTTAAAGTTAGTTGGAAATAATTGTAATTGTTTCTTTGTTACTCGTGGGATCAACTATGCTTAACGTTATACTAATTAGTATTTTTCGGAGTTTGCAGATTATTTGGCAAGTAAAACGATGCTCACCAGTCTTTCTTCTTGTAACCGGGAAACAACGATGTATCCTTCCCACCTTGAAATTTTGAAGAATCTCGGGCCTCCCCCTAAATTCATCCACCACCTCCTCACACATGTCATCCAAATTTACATCTCAAAAACATTCTCCCTTGCTACCTACAACCACCTCCGGCAATGTTTCTCACCATGAAAGGTCCAAACCAAATAATCCTTTCCAAACCCTCTCTTGTACAAATGGAGTTGCAATAATACCCGATCTTCAGTACGCTTTCAATTCTTACAATCACGACAATGACATAAGATTTTCTTCTCATGACTAAATCCATGCTCCATAAACTCCCCCAACAAAAGTAATAAATTCATCATTCACCAAACTAACAATGTCATACACATGCTTGCACCTCTCGATGACACGATTCATTTGTACAATTTAATCAATGTGCAAGAACTAAACTTCCACTATAATATACACTTCCACCATAAATATAATTCCAAATGTAAAACATCAAGTTACAACCCACAAAATGCAACATCACATTAATGCATTTGTACCACACCTTATCATATCACATGCATGAAAAAACCATTGAATACATCAACAATACTAGCCAACAAACCCATTTTATGAAGAGTATTAAGCAACATTACAATAATCAAATATGAAAAAAAAATATGGCAACAAACCATTCCCAACACATTCCATCATAAATGGTAAAATATAACAAATTATATTTTACTTTCAAGGGAGTTCATTGATGAGCATTCAATGTCTTCCTCGTCCAGAAATTGTCATTAATGAACCAAAACACTACAACATTCCACTTTTTACCCGCCAGAAAAAAGTGATAGGTGTGCATTAAATGCACCAGTAGCACCGGTATAAGCTACTGCATACCGGTGCTAGGCATGCCTTTTAAAATCTGCACCGTTATAAGTACTGGTGCTATCCACAAAATATCAAGCCGATGTTGGAAAATACTATTTTCCGCGTATTTTTGCATCAGCACCGGAACCAAAAATATTAGCGGTGCTGAAATTATATTTTTTCCGGCATAAATTTCAATCTAGTATCGATAGTGAGCATCGGTAGGACGCTAACTAATGCTGAATATTTTCATTTCCATCCTTATTTTCACTTAGGCACCGGTCTATTGCACCGGTAATTTTTCTACCTGCGCAAATAGACACATGTATTAGAATTTTTCTAGAATTCCCGGTGCTAATATCATTTCTATCACCAGTATGGTAGCATTGGTACACTCCTACCAGTGCTTATGTGTTGTTTTCCAGTAGTGTTATCATAGTACAAACTGTACAATCACCACCACCAACACGCAACTATCTGTGGTGGTGATTGTACAATTCACATATTTCAATTTTTAGAGCCCACAATCAAAAGTTATTAAAAATAGAGAAATTAATTGAGATTCAACCTTCAATGGCTGAATTAGAGGTTTTGACAAAATACCCATTGTGGCACCTAGATCTCATCAACATAGTTGGTTTGAGGGAAGATCTGATGCATGGCTTCAACATAACTGGGGATGGGAGGCAGGATTGGATGCCACTTTGTCGGAGCTTGGACATTGCTTCTTCTTCTTTTCTTTTTAATACAATTTGAGGGGAGGGGAATTAGGTCCTGGTTGACTTAAAACCCTAACCATTTGAACTAGTCCAAGTGATTGCTTGGACACTGCTTCGATCAAAAGAAGAAAAAAATTATGCACAGAAATTAAATATGTAGGGGTGAAGGGTCAATTAAAATATGACACGTGACAAATGAGTAAAAAAATTTAAAAAAAAATACAAAAATCTAACATTTAACCCCACTAATTGGCCACATGTCCTATTTTGATTGGCCCCTCACCCCCACATAGTCCATTCCCCCACATAAAAAAATTTCTCAATGTTACTAAAATATTGAAAAGTGTTGCGCTAGATCTAATGCAACATCATCTAACACAATACTTGAAAAAAAAGTGTTGCAATGAGTCCAACTCAATATTTCTAGTAGCTAAAGCGACATTTTAAAGTGTTACATTAGACTTAATTTGTAGTAGCAAGGGCTTGGATGCCGCTTAGATGGAGCTTGAACTGTGCTTTGACAGAGAATTTGAACACCAAAAAAAAAGATTGGAAAAAATTGAAGGGGCGAAGGAGAGAACTGTGGTCCGTTGCTGGAAAATTGAAAGGGGGTCGGTTTTTGGGATAAGAAAGAGATGTTATAAACTTTTAAATATAATGTTGTTAGAATTGATTAAATCACCGTCTTAAACAGATTTTGGACTTTGGTTTGAATTTTTAACGGTGGCTGCCTTCTAATGCATTTTGACATCCAAAATGCCTAGTTTCAATGTCGAAACCCCTTTTAAAGGTGTTTTTAGTAGGATAAAACGAAACTGTCTTCTATTGTTACTTTCGTAAATAATTTTCCTTGGTAACAATTTGACGAGATAAATCAAACAATATCTTATCAAAGTGAATATTCACATAATTATAAAAGGCACATACAGAGCAGACCCTGTCCAGTTCAGCTGAAACGGGTATGAGTTGAGATGAGCTAAATTTATTAAGGTTGAAAAGAGCTGAGAAGGGCTGAGTTGAGATGATTGGAGTTGAAATTATTTGAGAAGAGTTGAGAAGAGTTGGGAAGAGCTTAGAGGTGTTGAGAAGAGATGAGAAGAGTTGAGAGGAGCTGAGAAGAGTTGAGAAGAGCTGAATTGAACTTAACTGAGTCAAACTGAACTGAAATGAATCAAATTAATTGAATGAAACTGAACTGAAATGAAAA
>JAULKK010277980.1:0-14683 GCA_032355705.1 Rubia peregrina
CAAACCTTTAATAGTATGAACTTTCTCTTTACCTTCTCTCTACTCATATTCTCTCTCCAGGATCTTAGAGCACGTACAATAGAAGAAACCACTTTTGTGAGTTTTTATGTTAAATATTAATTCTCTCTCTTCACCTCACTAAAAGCAACCACAAAAAAACTACTCCATTTTTAGACCATGTACAATGCAGATCCCGCTCTTGTGGTTTCAATTCATTAAATAATCAATCTCTCTCTTCCACCTAAGCAATTGAGCCCACAACTAAATCACTCTATTTTTTTCTCCACAATGGTTGAGACCACTTTGAACCCACTTCATGAACCCCACTTAATTCTCTCTATCATTCTCATTATTTTACCTTTAATATTTAATTCAAATAAATTTACCTACAAAATAAATTGAAATGTGAAATTTAATAATACACCTATAATTTTTTTATTGGATTTTGTTTTTTCAAATTTAATTTTTGAAATTAATTTCAATTTTTAAAATTAATTTTATGAACCATAATTAAAAAGAACCAATTTTCGGTCCCAGTTCGTACCAATTTTTAATTGAGCCCCCTCTAATCCCCCCATTGTACATACTTTTACTCAAACAATGATAGAAACCACTAAGAGACCACTCCATGGACCCCACTTGATTTTCTTAATCCTACTCATTAATTTTAACTTCAATTTTGATATAAAGGTATCTTTGAATATAATTTAAAAAATATAAATATTTTTAAATATAAAACAATAGAGATCAATATTTTAAAAAAAAGCTATTTATTAAATATTAAAATATAGATTTAAAGGTGAAAATAAATTTTAAAAAAGTGAGTACACGGGTGGGAGTTGGGCGAGTTTGTAAAAATGTGAAGAAAGGGGGAAAAATTGAAAAATAAGAAGAAAGGTGAAAACTAAAAAAATGGGAGCTGACAAGGGGGCCCATCGCACATGGTAAGAGCAGATGGGAAGTGGTTGCTTCACTTGGAGATCACGACATGATTTGTTTTGTTAGAGACCACAAAGAGACTCTCATTGTGGGGATTTGTGGTCACTTTGTGGCTTCTGTGTGGTCTCTTTTTAAAAAGAGATCACAAAGAAACTCTTATTGCACATGCTCTTATCCAGCTTTAAAGATCATAGATTTTCTTACTATCCAGCTTCAAAGTAATTTTGGAAGCTCTGATTCATTATCATTCTGGTTTCAATTTTCAAATTTTGAAATTTTGAAACTTTGAATACCAATTACATAAATGCTCTAATTACAGAAATCAAGCTTTGATTTAAAAAATCATTGATTGGAACAAATCACGGAATTATGGAGATTGGAAATCTCCATCATGTTCATCAATATATAGAAGTCTCTTTGTATAGTCATCTACACCAGACACCAATACTTAGCCACTTCATATTCAAAAACAAGAACCTACCATTTACAATCCTTTTTTGCCTAGACATTTTAGCACCAATGACCATGGGAGAGGAACTAGCAAGGATGTATGAGAGCTTACGAATCACAGAAAGTGACAAACAGATGAGCAGCAACAAGCAAAGAAGCCTCGTCAATAAGTATAATATCTACCTGGCGGTAAAGATCTTGACCCTAAAAAAGGGTTGAGTCGATGATTACCACTATGAGCAAGGTGTGGAAATGTAGAGGTGGAGTCGACGGCTTCAACATGGGGAAGAATCTTGCAATTTTTCAATTTTATTTTGAGGAAGGCAGGAAAAAAGTGGTGGACTACTCTCCATGGTCCTTCGAGAATTGCTTGGTTGTTCTCAAGGAAACTGACGGAATAGAGAAAATGCACGAAATAGCCTTCACTCATTGCCCTTTTTGGATTCATGTTCACTCAGTCCCACCGGCTCTCACCAACATCGAAATGTATACTATTGCAGGGAATGATCTGGGAGGATTTGTCAAAGCAGCATGAAACAAAATGGGTACCTGTATAGGAGCAAATTTAAAGATTAGAGTGCTTCTTCCTGTGGATGAACCGATCCCTCAGATTCATGATTTTGTTGATGAACAAAGTGGTAAAGCTTTTAAGTTTTATTTACAATATGAACGCTTACTCCATTTCTGTGAATTGTGTAGCATCATGAACCATACAAAAATAAAATGTCCCTCGAAGAACACTCCTTGCAAGGATAATCTTTTTCCAATAGGGTGGGTTACATAGTTGATCAGATTTGACAATGATACACCAATTCCGCAAACAGGCCCAGGAATAATGCATTAGCACCACTTGCAAGAAAATAAAGAAGCAGAAGTAGAAGCTGCGAGATTGGAACTGGAGAAAAATAATTCTCAGTGGCCAGTTAATCAAACTGAAACTGAGATAGGGGAAAAATCCATTGCCACAAACTGAAATTTGCAACCAACAAGTGAACGAGATTACCAAAAAATTCAATGCAGATGGTGGTGCCGTTGACAAAGGCAAGCAAAAGATGGTTCCAGAAACGATCATATTATCGTTAATAGCCCCGTCAATCCAGCCTCAACAAACGCAAATTTATAGTCCAATTCGCAGGGAAGTAAAAAACTTGGATCAGAGCCTTCGACAGCAAAATCAAAATCCTACAATCACGCACGACAATATAATAGGCCAATATTCTCTCCAACAGGTTTCAATTTGTCAGCAATTTATTTCCCGGGTTTAACGTCGAGTAGGGAGTTGAATTTATCAAATATGTTCTCTCCAGCAACAATGTCGAGCGACGCAGCCGGTAAAGAATGGTAGTCTCTTTTGGCCAAAACTCTAACTCTGACAAACCTACTAAATTTCACGGGCAGGGATGAACATGTCATTAGCTCTCTGTTGAACCACCTCATCCCTCGCCTTCGGGAATCACCAGCTTCGTTCTTGTCTGTTGCCAGTTCACTGGAGTCGGCACTATCGTTTTACCCCCACGACTTGTCTCACCGTGTGCCACCACCGGGATTCAGCAGGAGCCCGTTCGCAGAAGTAGACAACAACTCGGTGAAGAATAAGAAAACAATGCCACTTAAAATCATGTTAGAGATGGAGATTGATGTCAAGGTTAAAAATTATGGGCTAATGTAACAGAGGCAGCTCAGTCGGAAGATAATGATCCAAAAGCTGACGGTAATTTTAGGGCTGAAGGAATAGGGATGGTCGAGAGAAGCAAGATTCAGGGTTAGCAAAAAGGGAGCAAACATATTTTAAATTGGGCTAAAAATAATGAAGGCCCTGAAGTCTTATCGACCCAAAATAAATCCGCAGCTGAATTTCATATCACAGATCATGATTTTACAGAAAAAGAAAGGCATACCAGCTTCGACTTCGATATTTAATTCTCAGTGAAGCAATAAAGTTAAAGATTGACCAGCAGCAGACAACTTCCTTATTTCCTTCGGGATTGACCCTCAACGTGGACTCTTCCACAAATGGACCAGCGGCAGAGACTGGAAAAGTTCAGTTCCACTGAGATCAATGAATTTCATAAGTTGGAACTCCCAGGGATTGTCCAATCCTCGAGCAGTGAGGCATTTTAAAATTTTTATTTATAAGTTTAGACCGCATTTTATTTTTCTTTCAGAGACCAAATGATCGTCGTTTGTATTGACAAAATTAAAAGATCAACTGGATTTCCATGGAATTTTTGTAGATTCAAATGGAAATTCAGAAGGTCTTGCTTACTTAAGGAATATAGAAGTGGAGATTTTTGTTTTGTCTTACTCTTTTAACTTTATTGACTTTACAATAAAACATCCAGTGACTTTTTCTTTGTGTCGTTGCACAGGTGATTATGGTGAACTAGACACAAGCTAGCGAAAATGATTCTGGGAACAATTCCCAAATCTTAAACAACATTAGCAACATCCAGCTTTGAATTGGAGACTTCAATGAAATTTTACACCAACATGAACTTGATAGTGTTAATAGAAGACCAAGTTGGCAAATTGAAGTCTTTCGAAATGCACTAAATAAATGTAATCTTAGCGATTTGAGGTATAATGGAAAAAATTCACATGGTGCAGAAATTGGAAGGACCCATACACAGTCAGAGCGAGACTTGATAGAGCAGTTGTTTCACTAAATTGGTTAAATATATATCATGTCTCTCACGTAACACATCTTTTTAGCCATAGATCGGACCATGCACCGATTTTGCTACAAGTTAGACAAGATAGTTTGAGAACAACGCATTCAAGACAACGAAGACCATTTCATTTTGAAAACTACTGGATGCATTCACCAGATTGTGAGAAAATAATTCAAAGAACTTGGACTAAGCAATCATTGGATTTCACTAATAAACTTAAGAATTGTTCACGTGAGCTTCAATTATGGCAAAAGTGGAATTTAACAATCATAAAAGAAATCAGAGGCATTTTCAAAGGAAATTGAGAGACTACAAGGGGGTATGATAACATATGCGATTCAAATACAAATCTCGAATTTGAAGAGAGAGATTGAATACCTCTTAGACATCGAGGATGAAAAATGGAAGCAGAGAGCTAAGCACCTTTGGTTGCAACAGGGGGATAAAAACACAAAAAAACCACTCTTTGCAAACAAAAGAAAATGGAGAAATGCTATACATGGATTGAAGGATCTGACAGAAAGGTGGTGTACAGAAAAAGGAGAAATGGAAAACATAAGATTACACCATTTTTAGGAGCTTTTTAATTCCCATAATCCAAATTATGCCATTTTAGAGGAATCAACATCCAATATCTTAACCAGAGTTATGGACCAGATGAATTCAAACTTTTGCCGCCCATACATACACATTGAAGTCCTTGAAGCACTCAAGCAAATGAACCAATCAACATGTGTAATGTGATATATCACATAGTATCAAAATGCATATCAAACAGGATGCGTAAAATCATGGGATCAATCATATCAAATTCACATAGTGCTTTTGTGCAAAACAAACTGATATCAGATAATATTCTTGTGGCGCATGAAGCCCATATCTATATAAAAGGCAAAACATTAGGGGAAAATGTCCATAAAGTTGGATATGAGTAAATCTTTTGATAGAGTTGAATGGACATTCCTACTGAAGGTTTTGTAAAGGATGGGGTTTCAGTCATAGTTTATATCACTCATAGAGTGGTATATTTCCTCCGTGAAATTCTCCTTCATGCCAATGGAAATAGATTTGGAAACCTGCAACCGACACGGGGAATCAGACAAGGAGATCCTTTATCACCATATCTATTTATCATTTATGGTGAAGTGCTATCTAGTATGCTGCATGAAAAGATAAGAAGCAAAGAATTATCAGGGCTGAAAATAACAAGGACAACACTGATTCTTTCTCATTTACTATTTGCGGATGATACCCTAATTTTTGGAGAAGCCTCCCAAGAAGAAGTCACTGTGCTGAAACAAATGATGGAAGACTACGAAGCGGTATCAGGTCAAAGAATTAACTTTGAAAAATCATCCATATCATTTCATCAAAACGTTAACAGTGAAACGATGGCAGATATATTGGAAACAATGGGCATGATTGAATCTCAAGGATTAGATAAGTATCTAGGATTGCCAACCACCTTTGGGAGATAAAAAAATGTCCACTCTAGAAAACATATAAACAAATATCTAGTCAAAAGTACATAGTTGGGAACATAAACAACTTTCAAAGGATGGAATGAAAGTTTTAATCAAGGCAGTATTACAAGATATGCCTACTTACACTATGTCATACTTCACGTCACCCGATAATAGATGAAATTCATCACTCATATGCTAATTACTGGTGGTGAAGCACAGATGAAAAAAAATCCATCGGACAACATTGATCTCTATGTGCACACCAAAAGGAGCTGGAGGACTGGGTTTTAAAGATTTAAAGTATTTCAATAAAGCGATGTTGGGGAAGCAAGCTTGGCGGTTACTTACAAACCTAAATTCTACAATAGCATTGCTTATAAAAGCGAGATACCATCCAAACACTTCCATCCTAGAAGCAAAAGTTGGGTACCGATCGTCCTTTGCATGGAGATCAATCATAGAGGGAAGATACTTTATTGTACATGGAATCAGGAGGAGAATACGAAAAGGAAACTCAACTAGGGTAAAATCTGATTTCTATATACCAAAACAAGGTGCAGTGAAGCTAGTCTCTTTGCCACAGGATTATCCAAATGATATAACAGTTGATAAATTGATGGAAGCAAACGGGACCAAATGGAATTGCACTCTGATAAGAGAAATTTTAATGAAGAAGAAGCAGAACTAATACTCTCAACGCCTGGACCACGGAGCCAATATGAAGATATGTGGAGCTGATAACCTACACAGGATGTTAATTACACGGTAAAAGCAGCCTACAATCTTTCTATTAATTATTATTCTTTGGATAATACAGGACATAAGGAAAGTAGCAGTACTGGACCATCCCTTCACTGGAAAAAGATTTGAAAATTAACGATTTTCCCAAGGATATGTCATTTCATATGGCGGATATGCAAAGACCAGATTCCTACAACAAAACACCCTCATCAAAGGAAATATCAGGCTAAACAACTTCGCCTCACTTGCAACTCGGAAGACACGTCGACAGAACATATCTTCTTACATTGTGCACTTGCTCACCACTAATGGTTTGAAGCTAACATACATGAAAATATCTACTTATATCAACAACCAATCGTGGCATTCTAAATACATGATTTACTCGTTGATTTGAACAATGAAATAATGTCACTTATTGCCATACTCCTAGATCAATTGTAGTACCATAGAAACCATCTACTACATGGAGAAAACCACGAGTTTCATACATTACAAGTGATTCAGCATTATGTCAGACAAATAGAAGAGATCAAGCAAGGGAAATCCAAAATTGCTATAGCAGTGAGAGAATATCAGATAGCCAGTCCTACTCCAGACTCAAATTCTCATCAGCCGGGATTAACACTTTTCTTTGATGCAGCAACATCGAATGAAGAAATATACTTAGGCTAGCACGTATAGATTCAAGATAAAATTGGATATGTGGTGAAACAAAACGTATACAGAATAGATACCCAGTACTAATTGCAGAGGCCATGGCACTAACAAATGCAGTAAATAGATGTGTACAAAAAAACTTAGTACTTACTGCTATCAAGGGAGATGCACAACAAGTAATCCATGATATTCAATCACCAGTGGAAATAGATCAGATTTTGGTATGCTCATAGATGACACTAAACTATTGTTACCAAAAATAGGAAACCAGATAGTTAGATGGATCCAAAGAGGAGATAATTCAATTGCGGAACAATTGGCACAATTTTAAAAGATCAAACCATTGGATAAGTCTTCATGGAGTTCTACTCCACTCTTTGTAAACACTTTTGAAAATCAATTAATCAAATCCCTTTTTTAAAAAAAATCATATCGCTCGTTGCATGATCGATAATATTACCTTTTAAATCCACCTATTTTTAATGGTTTTTAATACTTCCGTCTCACATTAAACTTGCCATTCTTTTACAAAATTATTCCCTTTTAAAGTTTGATCACATATTTGAATGATATAAGTAATAATATTATTCCCTATGACATTGTTGAATTCATTGTAACGAACAATTTTCAAATACTAACTTTTTATTTATCATTATTATATGTAGGTAAATAATTAATGGTCAATATTGTTTCTTGAACAGCGTCATAATGATTATTGTGCAATTTACACTATGATGGAGGGATTAGTATAATATTAATAAATTATGATTAAGTAACATTATAATCAAATAAGTATATGTGGAAGTGTTTTAGCTATTAGTGCAAATGAAAATTAATTTTGGTAGATATAAAATTGTATGTTTATATGAAAAAATAAATAACTGAAACATGCAATTGAAGGTTCTATTTATATTGAAGAATTAAAATTTAATAAACTAATGTTATGATAGTTAAAGCAACCAACATCGATTTGTCCACAAGATAGTCATATATAATCATTAATATCGATAACAAAATGAGACATTACAAAAAATATAGAGCTAATTTTGAACTGAATTCAATATAATATATTACCAAGTTACATAAATTATAACATTGTTTGAAAAACACATAATTGAAAACTTAAAATTTCTTATGATTAATAGGCTGACACAAATTGGACTGAACAATTAAAATTATCTTCAACCAACAGGTTGAAAATAATTGGAAAGGTAATCTATTCATAATTAATAAATCATTTTACTGTTTATTTTCAAAATTATATTAATAAACAAATTAAATATAGTATTTTATAAATTAAAATATGTAATAATGTATATTTGAATGTAAAAATATAGAAAATTATAACCTACAGTAAACTGTTCGTTATTTAACAAATGAGTAATGATATTTTTTGTGAAAATTCATAGTGAAAAATTATAGTAAATGATGTAGCATTAGAGAAATGACTAATATAAGTTACACTTTTCAATGAAGGTGATTAGTGATTAGTGATTAGATCTTTTTATTAGTGTCACGTCATTCACTGTGAATTTTCACTGAAAGTGTTATTACTTTTAACAAATATAGTGTATAAGTGAAAATATAGTGAACTGACCATAATTTCAGGACATGCCACCTGTTAGGAGATCCTCATTTTTACAAATTTTCAACCATTTCAACATTCAGTTTTTATCATGCCTGCCCAAAGAGGGACTTAGACCATACACTAAGAATCAACTAAAAAGCTTATTGGCGTTTTCCAGAAAAATGCTGATATTGAGAATTGATGCCAATTAAAGTTTTAGATGTGGAGGCCTAAGATTCTTTCAAAGTGACATTCTTTTGCTCCACTAATTTTCTTATCTTTCTTTTGCTATAAACTAGTTAACACCGCGCATTGCACGGTGAATTAGATAATGAATTGTATTAAAGATTTTATGACATTTTTTTGGTGCTATAGTATTTGTTGATTATGAGAGAAAAAATGAAGTTGTGAGATAGCAGGTTCTAGAACTCATTACAAGATGAGTTAAACACACAATCAATAACATTATTATATTGTAGGAGCAAGATGTTACTCCGAGGAAATGAAGCAAAATCAAATGGTAGGCAGACAAAAATAATGTATCTTACAATTAGGTTTTGAATTGAGTGGTAATTATCACCTAAACTAATGAGACCAGTACAGGTATTTGATCTTTTTTAAAGAAAAAATTGCTTTTGACAACCATATATTCAACAATTCCTTTAAACACGTATGCAAAGAAAATTGAAGAGTAATTCCAATATGAAGTATTGGTAAAAAAAATGTAATATACGCAGAGACTATATGAACAATGCATGTTTACTTGGTCATTTCTTCTTTGACATTACTCTATCTTCTGCATTGAATCACCAATGAAAGCACGAACTATATGCACAACTCGTAGTTGCGGATTTCAACCAATATGTTTGTGACACCGACGTGTTTATGACCTGATCCATTTAAGACTCATTATAAAATGGATGGAAATAAATTACATCCACAAATCAACACGTCTACTCATTAGCTTGTCACCACCAACGAATGGAGGCTCAGAATTAGCTTCTATCAGACTAAAACTGATTATAGCTAAACCGTCGTGAATGCAGCAATGCACAAGGCTGAATTACATTCCACTCTTAAGTCCTAACAAAAATTTATCAACTAAATTCATCACAGAACTGGCCATTAGACTTTATTGCTAAAATCTAATGACTCTCATACCGTCAATTCCAAGTAACAACTAGCAAGATATTGCTTAAACTAATCTACTAACCCACTACCCAATCATGAAGGATATAACCATCAAATTATAAGTTAGATATGGCTATTAAAATTCCCCATGCTAAAGTCTAACGACTCCCAAGCCAGGTGCAATGATAAATTAAAGCAGATGTCCCTACTCCTATGACTGTGCAACCAAATAGAGATAGGCTGCTCCCCCACCCTCAATGACCATAGTGCACAAGTATTTCCATCCCCTGAATATGCATATAAGAAATCGTGGAAAACATGTACATCCACCCCAATGCCAGCCAGCTAAGAAATGGTCGTTTCCTGCAAACCCTAAAGATCAGCATAGTACGCCGTACTTGGGTACTAGGTCATCAAGTCGTGCAACTTTAAAAAGCAACTCATTTTGGGAATAGCCAGTTAAGAACCATATAGAAATCCTACCGAATTAATTTGAAAGCCCTTGCTGAGTTTGGTTATTGTCCTTCCTGAACGACCTTGTTCCTCTCACTCCAAATGTAGTAAGTTGAGGCTGCCAAGGCTTGGGGACCCAACTTGCTCTTTAGTTTTGAGCCTCTCACTTGCCTCCTGCTCCATTTCTCAGAAGTTACAATGGGTTCCATGCATCTCCTCAATCTAATCCAAGCACATACCATGTCTCATATAACTCTGACAAACTCACACTGAAAGAATAAATGACCATTTGTCTCAACCTCCAAGTGACATAAGGAGCAAATATAATCTGTGGGCTCCTCTTTTCCGCCATGGTATTTATCATTAGTGTGAAGTCATCCCAGAAATGAACTCTATGTCTTGAAAGAGAACCTGGGTAGATAAAACGTCGCTATAGTGGCTTGCAAATCTCTCCCTCGGCAAGCTAGGGATATCATATATGTGCAGATGAATAGCCCTATGTAGGTGCGCATAGGCTAAGGCTGTGAATTTCACTGAACCTACCATAGTCTCCTTCAGCACGTTAATACTCCCACCAAATATTGTCTTCAGTTTATCCCTAAGCTCACTGAGATTAGTAAAGTAAAAGGAGTACGTATCAGAAATACGACCACTAGGAGCCCAAGGATGGATTCACCAAATACTATCCACTCGCAAAAAGTGAGAATGTACCCACTTCACCCACAATGAATCTTTCTTTGTGTGGAGTTCCCATAACTACTGCACAATGATTGCCATGTTCCATACTTTGAAATCCTGAATGCCAAGCCCTCAATTTGTTCTAGGCTTGCAGATTCTCTTCCAGGATACTTTGTTTATTTTCTTCTCTCCCCGGAGGAACTACTAACATTTCCTCTCCAACGAATCCATTACGTTGCCATGTATGATGAAGTGTTGTATCCAGATACCAACAATGCCCTGAACCACTAATCTGATCAACTCAAGCTTACCAACATAAGAAAGAGTGTGGCCCTTAAATCTGGTTATTTCTTTATCCACCTTACCAAGTAGCGTATCAAACTATGAGACTCTAAGCTTGCTCGAGTCCAACAGGATACCCAGGTACATCACACGAAAGGTAGCCTAGGGATACCCATATAGCTTAAGTTCTTTTTTATCCCAACGGCAAAGAACTGGGACTTCGCAGCATTAATTTCCAAACCGGATGTTTGTTCAAATTCATTTAGCACCGACATAAGAATATGGACCGAGTCTGTGTCAGCTCTAGAGAACAACATCAAATCATCTGCGAAGACCAGGTGGGTGATCTTCAAGTTCTCACACCTTGGGTGATACATAAAGAGTCATGATTCTGCTTTTGTCTTCAATAGCCTCGAGAAGTACTCAATGCATATGAAAAATAAGAGTGGAGAGTGGATCACCCTGGCGAACATCCATTTCGCCCTTAAAAAATCACAGAGTTTCCCATTCACCGCAATGAAAAATGTCAATGTTCTAACACATTCCAAAATCCTGGCCATTAATTTATCTGAAGCCTAAGACCAGCCAATACCTAGTCTAGAAATCCCACAAACCGTATCAAAAAGCCTTCTTCAGGTCAACCATAATCATGCATCTGGTTAATGAACGAACTCTACCATATCCACGAACAAATTCCCACGCTAACATCACATTATCTGATAAGTTCCTTCCTTTCACAAAAACCGCCTTTAGGTTATCCTCCTTCTTTGGTATGAGTGCGACCGAGGTGTGGTTAAGCCTTTTAGTAGCTCTCCTGGCTCAAAGAATTCCCAGACTAAGTCTGTCACATCTTTTTCGATGATTTCCCACTGCTTTTTAAATAATGCAGTTATATAGTCATCTGGTCTCGGGGCTTTATCATATGACATAGATAACAAATGAGATGGTCCACCTCGATTGTACCCTTGGTTGTCCTCGCACCACTGGAAGTTTGGGTAGTCATAATATCGAGGATTGAACTAGTTTGCATAAGGGTCTTGTCGATCTCCGCCTTGGTTCCCCCAGAATCCTTGTTGCTACCCTCTAGCAAACTGCCTATTACCACCATTGAAATCTAAGGCCTTCATCTACTCAAAATTATCCACCACTTACGGACATGTGTCAATCGGGTGATCTAAACTGCATATTCCGCACACCATCACTTGTTGCGTCCTCCTTTTCCAGAACTCTTTCATCTTGGAAGCAAGTGCCTGGACTTGTTCCTCAAGCTGGGAAGAATGAGCAGGCTCCTCCAAAGTCATCGTACGGGGATTGGGTCCCAAACTGCTTGTATCGTTAGCCATCTCCTCAAACAGTGTCATCGCATCTTTAGGGCTTTTATTTGCTATTGAACCATTACATGCCGCATTCACCATGCACATGTCTTCATCACATACCCCTTCAAAGAAGTAATATACAAGGCCACCTTCCTTGAATGGATGATAAGGACAAATTTCCAGTAGACCCTTGAACCTCTCCCAATACTCATACAAGGACTCGTTTGGAAGTTGTGAAATATTGAAGAGTTGCTTCTTCAAACCTGCAGACTTCGAAGTTGGGAAGTATTTCTCAAAAAATCTGCAGTTCATGTCCATCCAAGAAGTGATGCAGCCCGGTGAGAGGTAATAGAGTGAATCCTTAGTCACGTCTCGCATCGAAAAAGGAAATGACCTCAAACTGTAGTCCTCCTTCAACGCCCCCGGTGGTTTCATAATTGTGCAAACCAAATGAAACTCTGAGAGATGTTTGTTGGGACCCTCTCCAGCCATCCCTTGGAAAGTGGGCAAGCATTGGATCATGCTGCTCTTCAGCTCACAAGTGACATTAGGTGGCAAATGCGGGAAGACTATGCAAAGGGGTTAACTCTCCATATTTGGAGCCATCAACAACTTAAGAGTCTGGTTGTCTTCTGTCATCTCAACAATCTCTTCTTCAACAAAAACGATTTCCCCTTATGAAGTCTCTCCTAGAAAGCAACCACCATCCTGATGGAGTTCGAGGTCATCTGGTGCATGGGATAACGGTAATGGCGGGAGACTGATTGGAAAAAACAGTTAAAGGGAAGCGGAGCCCCCAGTTTTTCATCGATATGAGATGAATGGAAAGAGTTCCCGGAGGTGTGTGCAACATTGTTTGCTCCCTGCTCCGCAAAATGACAGCATCGCCGGAGAGGTTTCCACCACTAGGGGAGACCTTTAGAAGATTAACCCAAGCATCGTGCTCGAAGGATTGGGTCTCACATGTAATTTCACTCAACCTGGAATCATTGCTAACCCCCATGATGCAAATAGAAGAAAAAAGAAAATGTGAAGTAGAAAAGAAAGGAAAGAGCAAAGGAAGAAAGAGAAATGAAAATACTTGAAAATGAAAGCGGTTTTGTCTCCAGAAGTAGGGATGGGAAGACAAACCCTTTGAGAGAAATAATAAGTGGAAGTTAAAGTCGCACATAAAAAAAAGCAATCGCCACCAACGTTGTCCAATCACAAAGTAGGGAAAGTAAAATTGGCTGACACACGTAGAAACGACTCCATTTAAAAATAAACCCGAGTCATGCTCCCTTCCGATCCTAAACCCGGTTGGGGGACTTGATGAGTATTCTTAAAAGAATGTGGGCTTCGAGCACATCATCCATGCCCAAATTTGGAGTGGACAAAAGAGTCAAGGGACATTCACGAGAGTATTGTAGCCACACGTTCTGAAAATCTTTACCCACCAAAGTGGCATGCCGTGTAGGATATTTCAGCAACAGTAACCCTGCTCCTCATTGAATGGTGAAACACCACACTCCAAGATGAGAGCTCTAGCCGCCGGTCTTTCTTCCTCGAGGTTGTAACCCACACGACTAGTTTAGTCGGGGTTGACCCTATGAGCCTCGTAGGTACACATAGAAGACCACGGTGGATTGTCGCCGTCAACTCACAGATGGTCAGTTCATATCTCAACCTATAAATTACATCTTCATCATACGAAGGAAGGTAATCACACTAGAACCTAATTAACCAAGACATATCGAAAATTCCACTGACTTTTGTAGCAAAACAAGCTTTCTTGTTTGGACATTTCCAAACAGCTATGCTTCCAAGCAAAAAATATTACCAAAATATGAACATCACACAATATGTCTCCAAAGAGCACAATTGCACACTATAATTGAAACAGCCAAATCCGCGCAGTAGAATAAAGGCACTGAAAATATATAAAACTTGCTCCAGAATTCAATAGATCCTGATTGCCTGTGTACAAGAAATCAAGACTACTTGATAGTATAGAAACAGCACTACAATGTGAATCACTAGACAAAAGCAAGACAATAATAGGCCTCAAAGAGAAGATTGTAAACTCAGTCTGTGCATCCCAAATCTGCAAATACAGTAGTTAGTGCTGCCCAGAGAGCTCTATCAACTCACCGGCTACCCTGAATTTATTTCATGCAGCGGCAAGTTCCTTCTCTATTGGCGGAAGTTCCACCTAAGTAGAGGAACCAACAAGCATGCATGATGCCTCACTCCAGATCTTCTCACAACAGGGTCCAAGTTACAAGAAAACAGCCACCTGAAGCTGAAGAACCGTGGCCATCATTCGCTGAAAAGTGTATTCACGTGACA
>JAULKK010277990.1:0-14683 GCA_032355705.1 Rubia peregrina
ATGCATAAACGCTTGGGAATATCCCTCTTCTCTGTGGACGACCCCGACTTGCCATACTTTCTACTTTCTAGTAGTTATCCGTAATTAGGGATTATAAATACTATCTCTGAGAGGCACGACGACGGCCTCCCATAATCCATAACAAAATATTTAAACACATAGTTAAGCGATAAACTTACAGCTCGTATAAGCTCCCTTAGAAAATACCACTAGAAATGTAACCCAAGCCTGCATCTCTGGAATAGAGACAACTCCTCCAACCAATCTAGGAAAGATTACCACCAAACTAGTAAGGTCTTAGGCAAATAACATAACCACCCCCAACATCCCACACTATGTTCCCCATAGGAAGTTCACAACTCACACACATTCACAAAAACTTCAATAACAACATGAAACACACATCATACAACACACAACCACTAGTGCAGCCACAATGGAGCCTGAGTACAGTTTAATAACAAACAAACTAAAACTGAGGATATTCCCCAATTGTGATGCCTTTATATAGGCAGGATACGAGCATAGAAAATGTAAATGATGTTAAGAGAATATTAAGCTTCCCTATAACCACTTAGACACTCATTTAACCCTTTTAAACTGAACATATTTAACAGTCTAGAATAAATAAAATGGAAGCACACATACCTTCCAACTATCTCGTCGGTTAATACTAAGCCCACAAAGCCCATACAACCACCACCTCAAAATATCCTATTACCTCGCAATCGTGAAACACCTACCCTCCTTAATCCCCTTGTTGGATGCAACACAAGTGGGTAAAACACCCGCAGATTGGCTTAGCATGGAATACACCAAACTAGGTGACAAAAACGATGAGAATATTGCAGCTTTGCATACGTCTTGAAAATCACTAGTGTCGTGTTGTTCCCGCAATAGCTCCTCTAGCTCTCGATACCTTTCTTTAGCTGGAACGCATTGTAGTTCCTCACATTACACCCTACCTTCTAGACCCTCACATTTTGCTAGAAATCAAACAAAGAAATCACATTCTTTGTTATATCAAACCCTCTAATCTCGAATCCCCCACTAGTTGGTAACATTCAGCCTCTAATTAATCATTATTCTGAAGGAGACGATCTTTATAGTCAGCCTATCTCAATATATATTTTATCCACTCATTCTCTTGAGATTTCCCCAGCAAATACCTCTGCCACTCTCCCTCCTAGCAGCATCGCGAGTACTGTACCCTTGAGTTCACATGGTTAATCAGCAGTTTAATTTGCTCGTGGATAGAATTAAGTCCATCATTTCCATGGTGCAACTTCTCACATGGATGTCAACCTGTCGTTTGATTCAGATGCTAGACACCGACTCATGCAGGAGGAACGGGCTCGAAGGCACACTCACTGCCACAGAGGAGCGAAACCATCGTGGTCCTAGTTGTGAGTACTTTTCTCTTTCCTTTTTATACTTTGATCATTTATATGCATTGGAGATAATGCTTAATTCTAAGTGTGGGGTGGGGGAATTAGTTTTGTGCTCATTACTAGCATGAGCATGGTATGATTTTGTGTTCTTTTTCATTGTAACTAATAATTTTTTAGGAAGTATTTAATTGAAAAAACCAAAAATTGAGTTAAAGAAAAATAATCCCGCTAACTTGAAAACTCACTTGCGAGCAACTTAGAAAAAAATTTGGGGAGGGGGAGGCAGATAGATTGGAAATCCAAAAGGGAGATCTATGAAAAAATGAGATGCCTAAATTATGTGAAAAAAATGTGAGGTCTAGGTAAAAATAATGATAAGTTAGGATGAAAACCCGAGAGGGCTCTTAGGAAAAAAGAGAGAAATTGAGAGGAATGAAAATTTTAAAGGCACATTTTGCCACTTTAGAAACTTTTTGGATAAATTTAACCCCTTTTTTTCCTTACCTTTGGATGATGAACACCTCATTTTGATGCAGTATTATTTTGTGAATTTTGTTGTGTAGAAATTCTTTAGCTTCAAATATGGGAATGGGTAGTCACTTTCATGTTTAGAGTTAAGGGAATTCTCAAAGAAAAGATCTCTAGTGTATTATAGGGTAGAACCCTTAGGAACCACCTTAGTCCTTAATAATTTTTACTAGAGTACGAGTAAATGTTTAAGTGTGGAGTGTTTGATGTGCTCAATTCATATCCTATTTTAGTACATTTGAAGTCTAATTTTGTAATAGAATAGGGATTTACTTGGAAGGAAATTGACATTTTATCAATTAGAGGTTTAGGATGATATCACATGTTTTATTTCCTAATTCTTTAATTTATCGATTGTAGTGTTTTGAAGACTTCTATTGAAGAGTTTAGGTTTGTAGAGTTTGGGATTGAAGAGGCAACGAGATTCTGAAGAGAAGACCAATTATTCTAAAAATTGGTAGAGCCTGGGAAGATTGCTTCCCACAGACTGTGAAATAGCCCACGGTCTGTGGAATAAGCCACGGTCTGTGGCAGTTGGGCCAGCAACCCATTTATGCTATTTTTCTCCTTCATTTCCTAGACTATAAATACCTCTTATTTCCTCCATTAAAGACCACGATTTTTTTATCTTCAAAACCCTAATTTGCATTTACTTCTTGTTATTAATACCTTGTTTACCATGGATTTTTGCTCATCCGTTATGAGTTTTAGTTATCTAGGCTAAATATACTCTTGGGAGCAATTGGTAAGCATTTATAGTTTGAATTTGTGAGATTTGATTTATCCTATTTTGTGTTATGATTATCAATCATGTTTTATGTTTTATATGATTTAGACTAGGAAGTAAAACAAGTTTGTGATTGTGAATTGACTATTTGCTAAATTTTTTGTCAAACCCGAGATAGTTTATCTCTTTGTCGACGTGGTTATCGTTGGTTAATGTTTGGTTATAATAGGGGAGATAACTAATTATGATTTTTGATTGGTGAAATTGCTTAGGTTTAGGATGAGTTTGAATGAGTTTTGTCTAATTATCAAAGTAGCATACTAATGACGCCTAATATGAAAGTCGATCCTCGTAGTCGTCATTAGGAAACATAATTGTGCTACTCCAATGTTTCTTGCTTGTAGGACATTGTGTTATTTGCATTGGATATCTATGTTTATTTCTATCCTCGGTAGGGGTGGGTAAAACATTTGAAAAACAAAAACCTAATAAAAAATTGATTATCTGACTATTGAATAAACCGAACCAAATTAGTATTCAAATATTTGAACCGATTAAATCGAATTGTGAATATTATTTACGGTTTGGTTTTTGGTTTTAAACACAAACCAAAACCGACTCAAAAATTGAACTACAAATATATAAATAAATTAAATATATCCCAATAAAACATAAAATAATATTTACTAATACTTTAAATGGAGAAAATATAGGGGAATTTTAAGAAATTTGAAGCTAAATTAGTCTAATTTTATATCTTAATTTCTAATAGTTCTATTTAGTGTTCATTTCAAAACTATTTAATTTAATAATTTGACAGTGTAATATGCATAGATTGTCATTCATGATGTTTATATTTTGATGATTTTTTTAATATTTTTAACATGCACAAATATTATGAGTTCACGTTGTTTAGGTAGGAAATGTCATGCTTCTTCTTTTATATTTTGTGTTTCTAAAAGAATGCATATGTTGTGATTGTAAGTATAATGTTTAGGTAGTCAATAGTTTACGTTTATTTATAGTTTCTTTTTCCAAGTTGGTTTATTCAAATATATTTGAATAAAAACCGAACTAAAAAAGTGAATTTGAAAAAATTGAATTTGATTTTGCAAAAAAATGGTTCGGTTATTGGTTTTAGATTTGTCAACCCAATTAAACCGAACCGAATAAACCAAAATATTTGAAAACTGACTCGATGTCCACCCCTAATCCTCAGGGTATTTTATGACGCTTATCGTTTAGAGTGACCCGAGGGTAGGGGTTATTGGGTTATTGTGTGGCACCGATACCTACTCTAACTATAATCGAGGAGATGTGAGAAATCTCTTCACTCGAAAAGTGTTTGACAAGTTCTCCACAATATGTTGTTAATGCATGAAAGTAGGATAATTAGTCATTGATCAAAGGATAACTAGAAATGTATACCAATTGCACCCAAAACTCGTTATAATCTTAGTTATATCTTTCGTGCTAGTTGTGATCGTGTTTACATCATTCTTCCTAATTGTTTGATAATTTAGTTACTTAAAATAGTCATAGTTTTTTCTAAACTAAAAATCTTCCCAAATTTATTACCACACACTTAGAGTGACATCTTCATGTGTTTTTAACTACGTTCAACATTTGATAAAACCACTTTTTCCTCGTGGATGATCCTAACTTACCACTAGCTACTGTCTAGTAGTTAGTCGTAATATGGGCCTGCAAATTGTATCTTTGAGAGGCACGACGATATCCTCCCAAATCTTAGGAGGAAATTTGGGTCTAAGAATTTATTAATTACAATGAAAAAGAAAGCAATATCATACCAAACACATGCTAGTAATAAGCACAAAACTAATTCCTCCACCTCACATGTAAAATTAGGCATTGTGCCCAAAGCATATAAATGATCAAAGCATAAATGAAAGATAAAGGAAAGGGAAAAGTACTCACCGCTACGACCACGAGAGTCTCGCTCCCTCCTGGCTGCAGCGCCAAAATATGGGAAGATGTCGTGCCTCTCAAAAATACAATTTATAGGCCCAAATTATGGCTGACTACTAGATAGTTGCTAGAGGTAAGTCAGGATCGTCCACGAGGAAAAGAGGATTTTATCAAATGTTGAACGTAGTTAAAATCACACGAAGAAGTCACTCTAAGTGTGTGGTAACAAAGTTGGGGGATTTTGAGTTTAGAATGTGCTAAAACTACTTTAAGTAACTAAATTAACAAACAATTAGGACAAACGATGAAAATACGATCATAACACAAAATATGTAACTAAGATTATAACGAGTGTTGGGCACAATTGGTATATATTTCTAGTTATTCTTTGATCATTGACTAATTATTTTTATTTTCATGCATTAACAACATATTGTGGAGAACTTGTCAACACCTTTTGAGTGAAGACATTTCTCACCTCTCCTCAGTTACAGTTAGAATAGGCGATTGGTGCCACACAATAACCTTTACCCTCTGGTTACTCTAAAAAATTGGCGTCATAGGATACCACGAGGATTAGGGGTGGGCATCAGGTCAATTTTAAATATTTCAGTTCAATTTAATTGGGTTGACTTTTACAAACCCAAAACCAAGAACCGAACCATATTTTTTAAAAAATAAATTCAATTTATACAAATTCAGTTTTTTTTGGTTTGCGATTTTTATTCATATATATTTTAATAAACTAAATTAGAAAAAACACAAATAAACGTAAATTATTGACTACCTAAACATTATACGTACGATCACAACATATGTATTCTTTTAGAGAAAAAAAGAAAGAACAAACTTGACATTTCCTACCTAAACAACACGAACTCATAAATTTGTGAATATTAAAAATTAAAAAGCCATCAAAATCTAAACATCATGAATCACTATGAATATTACACTGCCAAATTATTAAATCAAATAGTTTTGAAACGAATACTAAATAGAACTATTAGAAATTAAGATATACATTTAGACTAATTTAACTTCAAATTTCTTAAGATGCCCCTATATTTTCTCCAGTTTAAAGTATTAGTGAATATTAATTTATATTTTATTGGTATATGTTCAATTTATTTATATAACTGCATTTTGATTTTCAGATCGGTTTTCGGTTTGTGCTTAAAACCAAACACCGAAACATTAATAATATTTACAATTTGATTTAATCGGTTCAAATATTTGAATATTTGAATATTACATTTGGTTCTGTTTATTCAATATTTAGATGATCGGTTTTCAGTTTTTGGATTTTTTGCCCACCCCTACCGAGGATAGCAATAAACATGGAGACCCAATACAACTAACAAAATTTCCTACAAGAAAAAAACATCGGGATAGAACAATTATGTTTCCTAATGACGACTATGAGGATTGGCCTTCATCACTACAACAAATATCCCCTTTTGCGACATGTAAAATGTGTCTCTGTCACTGATATAGTGTCAAAAAAAGGTCATTTGCGACACTGTTTGTGTCACTTTTTATTCTATCGTGTTTGCCCGTGTAGTATTTTTACTACAATTTTTTTTGATTGTGACGCAAAAATGACACTCTTTGTGTCACTTACATAAATGTCATATAATTTGCGACTTTTTTTGCTACACTTAAATTATTGACGCAATGATATTTATGATACATTATGCATCATCTGCACTTAGTGATGCATGTATTTTTTGGGACACAATGTGCATCTTTTATGTTTAGTGTTGCAAGCATGTTTACAACATATTATTTGACATTTACGTACATTGACGCAAGTTTGTTTGCTACATATTATATGACCTTGTTTTAATTGACGAACTATTATTTGAGATAATATTTGTGACATTCCAAATAATGTGAAGTGATATTTTATAACATATGGTGCGTCCATTTTATATAGTTATTTTGGGATCTTTTGTACTCATTTTGGTAGACTTTTACGCTTTGGATACTCTATTTTACCTTGAATTCCTATTATTAGAGTTGAGAGTGACTTTATCAATTTTGTCACTTGTAATAAGAATTCTGTGAGACGAGGTAATTGGTGAAGATTTGAAGACCTTGAAGGCTCCATTTCGAAGACTATGAAGAAATTTGAAGACCCGGAGAAAGGAAGAAGAGAAGACAACATGAAGACCAGAGAGATAAGTCACTTGAGGGCAGTATACTCTGGCTGTTGTGAGTCACAATGGATGTGTCGTGAGTCGCTATGGCCACCTGCCCATACTTGTTTTTTGGGATTTTATACTATAAATATTCATCACTTTTTCTCTTCTTCCCCAACTCTTTTCTCCCGATTATTTCTGTGAAAATACCAAGTTTTCTCTCTTTTCATCTTTGTTCTACTTTGATTCAATGTTTGAATTGCTTTTGTTAATTAGTATGCTTAGTAGTAGCTAAACATAACCTTGGGATCAATTTATTAGGCTTACAAGCCCATGTCTTGAGACTCATTTATAAGCTATTTAAAGCTTTGCTATTGTGTATTTATTATTCTTGGAATGGGTTGTTGAATTCATTTATGATATTGGATGTTTGAGTATATGAAATGCTTGTATGATTATGTGCTGGGTTTGGAGAAATTAGCAAATCCTCCCCTCTTTGATATAAAATCCAAAAGCATGATTTAGAGCTTCTAATGTTGTTGGTGATTTGATAAATGCTAGGTAAATGTGGTGATATCAAATTCTTCGTCATGTTTATTTGTGTAGAAAATGAGAGAGGTTAATGAGCGTTGAACGTTCTTGGCTAATCTCGTGTAAATGCATGAATTGGTTCAATGCTTAGACACGGTTTAGTGTTTATAAGTATTACCAAACTTGTTGATTCTTTGAGCTCAATGACATTAATAGGATAACGTTAGGCATTGAAAGACTAAAGGGGTCATTAGTGAGGTTTAGCTAGACATGTGGAATTCAATCTAGTAACTACAATCAAAGAGGAATGGAAGAATTATCTTAACAACAAGTAGTAAAGGTGTTAAACAGATTATATGTCAATGATAGATAAAAAGTCTTGGAAGTATAAGTCAATTGCCCCCAAGACTCCGTAATTCTTACTTAATCTCGTTCTAGCTATTGTATGCTTTGTTAGTTTAACTTGTCTTTAAATTTTTAACTTAGAAAAACCAAACCAAAAACCTCCTTTTTATGTGCTTATATATATATGTGTGTGTGTGTGTACCTATATATCTAGCGTAGTATTTACCATTTTATAAGCAAGCACTTAAGAATATCCCCCGTCTCTGTGGACGATCCCGACTTTCCATTAGCTACTTAATTGTAGTTAGTAAGCAAAATGGCTTATATAGTATTTTTGAGAGGTATGGCGACGACCTCCCATTCACTTGTTCATATCTTACATTTTTAGGGTGATTTTAGTTCATGTATACATGTATTTAGTTTATTTATTATATTCATTAGTTTAAACATAATTTACTTATTTGAACTTCAATCGCAAGTAGCATTAGAAGATCAATAAAAATGATTAGTTTCATAATTTAAGTAATATGTCCAAAATAATAATCTGATTACAATATAAAATTGTATCTTATAGGTCTAGATCACTTGTTTATTTGACAATCTCTCAATTAATTGTTGAGCATCCCCTCCTTCAATCTTCTTCATTCGCAGATGATCCTTAAGATAAGTCGCTCAAACTAGTGTCAAAATCGGCTCCTGCAAATATGAATCATTAGTAAATTATTAACAATAACATATACAAACTCATTAGATCAAATGTTTATGCAAATAGTTAGTGTAGGTCAGGGCTTAGTTCGGCTATCCTAACCAGTTATCTGGTCATTGATAAATATGTATACACATTTCCACCTATTTTTAAGCATTTAAATCGTGTATATAACAAGTTACTTCAGACATTTCAGTAAACAATATGATATGAAATTCTGGATAAAAAATATTCATCTAATTAAATCAAAACTTTCATGTTTAATTTAGATATAAATAAGCACCCTAGTTTAGGTTTTTAAATAATTTCATTGGGTTTATAACATCTTATTTCACAGGTTTATAACAAATGTATCTATAACATCTGCACCTTTATTATTCATTTAGCTATCAATATATAAACAAATCACTTCATGTTTTTCGGCATTTTATTCATGTATGTATCATCTTTTTCATACGTTTTAACAAAAAAGAAATATTATATTTTTCGTAATAACATTCATTTTACGAAAAATCACAGTTTTTGATGAATCATCTAGCAATTTTTATACACGTTACTTCACGTGTTCATGTGGTTAGATCATATATTTAACATATTACTTCGTACATTTCAGAAAATTTTGAAATATCAAAATATTTTGAACAAAATGCATCTAATCAAATTCCATACCTTCGCAAATCATATAGCAAAAGATGATCATCTTATGACCTGTATTTTTGCAGTTACATTGTGTATTTAATATATTACTTCATATGTTCCAACAAATTTAAAAACACTACAATCAAATATGAGTACATTAATTTGAATTTAAGAATTGGGTGAATTGCTTAGCATAATATGAACACGTTACTTTACGTGTTGATGCAGTTACATCGTGTGTTTAATATAATACTTCATAAATTTCAAAAAAATTGAAAAACACCAAAATATTCTTAACAAAATGCATTTAGTCGAATTTCAGACCTGACTCAAATTCCCTTGTCCATACACACAAACCTCGATAAAAGAACTTTCAAACATTCAACATCACAATACATCGTGTATTTATTGAGTTACATCATGTATTTAACATATTACTTCTTAGGCTACAATAAATTTAAAACATCAAAACATTCTTAACAAAATGCATGCAATTGAATTCTAGATATTAACGAATCATCTAATAAAGTTCAATCATTTAACTTCATGTGCTAATGCAAGTATACATCATTTATTTAATATTTTACTTTATACGTTTCAGGAAATTTTAAAAACACCTAAATATTCCCAACAGTATGCATATAGCCAAATTTCAGACCTTGACGAATTGTCCATCATAATAATATCATGCTACTTCATGTGTTCGTGCATTTACATCTATTGTTCATCATACTACTTCGTACGTTTCAGCAAAATTAAAAAAAATACCTAAATTTCCTCAATAAATTGTTCATAGCCAAATTTCATATCTATCAAAATAATATCACGTTAATTCATGTGTTCATTCAGTTACATCCGGTGTTCATCATATTACTTCATATGTTTCAGCAAATTTTAAAAAACCTATATTTTCTCAACAAATTGCATATATATAGCCAAATTACAAGACTTGGGGAACTATCCATCTTAATAATATCTAAACACCAACATGATGTATTTACTCAAATTTCCTTGCCCGACAAGCATTTCGACTCTTTCGATATGGAGATATCAAGCAAGCGATGCAAAAAAAACTCCAGCATCAGCAGAGTTCTTCGCTACCTCACCTTCAAAGGTAAATAATATAGGTAGAGTAAGCATGACATATATATAGTCATAAATTGATGAGCTAACACATACCTAGCAGATACGGCGCATAAAAATGCAAAACAGATTAAAAACTATAATATATGAGCTTTCCAGCGCAAAAAAAATGCAAAAAAAAAAGAAGATACGGCGAATAAAAACTATAATAGATGATCATTCCGGTGCATAAAAATGCAGATACAGTGACTCTGCGCAAATATGATGCAAAAAATGAAGATCATGCACAATTTTTTTTAAAAAAACACAGATTCACAAACCTAAACTCAATCTGGTGATTTGCAGAGGTTTGATTCACGATCTGCGAGCTTCAATCCGATGTTTTGGAGTTTTGATTCATTGTTTCGATCTGACTGATTTGGGAAGGATTGAAATTCCTTGATTTTGGAATTTTCTTTCCAAAAAGTGCCAAATAAATTGCAGTTATTTAATACCAGATTTTTTACCCGTATTTGTGTTATAACCCAGTTTCAGACTCATTTTCAGCCTATTTTCTAATATTTGCAATCTGGTCCCATTTTTCAGCTCCATTTTCTAATTTTCAAGTTTGATCCCTCGTCTCACCTTTTGCTATGGTGAGACGATCTCACAAGAGTTTTTCTCTTTTTAAAATATCAACTTGTCATAAATTATATTTACACACAATTATAGATATCAAAGATCAAAAAAAATTGAGTCAACCGACGAAAAGTCAGAAGTGGCTGGGACGAAGGGAGTAACTAAACTATACCATATTACAGTACTCCCTCTGGTCCTCTAATAATGGTGCCTTTTTTCTGACATTTTTTAAGATATGTTTGACCGCCGATAACTTTGATTGCTTACAATAACGGACTATAAAGATTTACTTTTTAAAAAATATATATTACGGAGAATCCAAAGACATTTCACATGACATATGTTATTATATAAAACAAAAGTTATCAATGATTAAACATGTCATTAAATTTTTTGTGGTCAAAGGGGGCCATTATTAGAGCATTAGAAGGAATATGTTATTTTAGCAACGTTTAGTTCTTTCCCTAATAGGTCTTTTCTTCTTTTAACTATTTATTATTAATTCATAATAATATGGTACAATTTATTAGTATGGTAAATAATTTTATTTTATATAGATTTGTTATGATACGATAGTTTAATATAATTATAATAAATTTATATTAGTAATTATATTTTTGTATTATTATCGTTATAATTATAAAATAATGAACATTAAAAAAATATGTTTCACGTTTACTTTCAATTATACTGTTCATTTTACTGTTCGCTCAAAATTGTTCATGCGGTCTACCGATATTTTTTGTTTTATTTAATTTACATTCATCATTTATACATATCCTTTTTTTCATGCTATACATGAAATTATAATTATTATGTATAGCTCTCTGTATTAGGTTTATTTTGTCCCTGTAATAATGCATTGTTTCTTCATAATATAATATGATTTATTAGTATTGTGAATACTTTTTATTTTAATATAGCTTTATTATGAGGGTAGTTATTTAATGTAATTATAATAAATTTACATTGTTAAGTAAATTTTTTGTATTATTATAGTAGTAATTATAAAAATAATTACTTCTTAAATGTATATTTTCCATTAAATTATTTGAATTGCACAATATATTAATCCTCATTTAATGTTAATATCATTTTCACATGATTATTATACTTGCCAAGATGAAAATTTGTCTGATTTTTCTGATTTTGGCCATCTTTTCCGCAGAAACAAAGAATTTGCTGATAAAAAGGAGTTGATTGAGTGGGTGACCTATGCAGGTAAACAAAATAACATGTATTTTTCCATCCAATCTTCTAACAAGGCCAATGGTGAGGGAAACGGTCGAGTTACTATTGGATGTGAATGGGGTTGTCGGTACAGGAGCAAATTTCATCCAATCTTCAAAGAAATTAAAACTCGAAAGAATACGAAAACAAAGAAGAATAAGTGTCCATTTAAACTCAGTGGAAATGAACAGAGTGGAGGAACATGGAAGTTGGTCGTGGACTATAAATGGAGTAGACAGAATCATGAGTTAGGTGCCTACCATCAATGGCATTCATCAATAGCTAAATCGAGTGAAAAAGAAGTTGTCAAGATTAAAATTTTGCGGAAAGCTAATGTAAATCCCAAGAAGATTTTGAAGCAATTGAAGATGGAAAATCTAGATAATGTCATCAACAGGAAACATATAGACAATGCATTGCAGAAAATCAAAAGAAATCAGATGTGTTGTTATTCTCCTATGCAGTAGTTTTCAAATTATTAAAGAAGCGATAATATTATCATTGGCATCAAGATGATGTAGAGACTAGTGCTTTAGGGGAAGTGTTATTTGCACACCTTATAGCAAGATATTTGCTTTGTTTTTTCCCTCATGTGGTTTCCATGGATGCAAATTGTCAAACAAACAAGTTCAACTTACCTTTGTTAGAAATCATTGGTGTGTCTCCACGAGACACAATTTTCATGTTGCGTTTGGCTTTCTTAAGAATGAAAAAGATAAAATTTATTCATGGGCAATGCGTAAAGTTCATATATTATTTGGCCTTGACAGTAGCCCGGAAGTGATCTTCACTGACAGAGAGCTAACCTTTATGAATGCCGCGGAACATGTTTTTCTTTGTGCAGCACATTTTCTTTTCCAGAGGAACATTGCAAAAGATGTGGAGAAGTATGTTAGAGACATAACTAAGAACAAAGAAATTGTTGAGGCTTTTTTTTGATAAGGTGGCCAAAATAGTTCATTCTTTAACAGAGAATGACTATGACAAAGCTATTGAAATAATGTCGGGAGCATGGAGTCTTAAACTTAAGGTTGCTTATTACACTTATAATAAATGGTTGACGCCTTATATTAAGAGATGTGTATCTGTTTAAACAAAAAATATACTTTGTTTTGGTGCACGTACCACTAACACGTAAATATTTAATGCTATATATTCTATTTATTTATTATAATGCAACTTCAGACTAATATATTTTTTCCTAGGGTTGAAAGCACACACTCTCAATTGAAGAATTTGTTGGGAACTGCGAATGGTGCATTTCACGTGATATTTCTCAAAATTCATGATCTAGTTGATTTAAAAATTAATGAGATCATAGGTCAAATGGAAATCTCACAGACAACAAGGCATCATCACATCGCCACTTGTCTTTTGGTCAGTCACCTACAACTTCAAGTTTCTCACTATGCTATTTCTCTTATTGATACCGAATATAGGAGGGGGCTTCGATATACTAGCATTGATGTTGAGAATTGTGGATGCAGGATGAGAAATAGTTTTGGCTTACCTTGTGCTTATGAGTTGAATGAAATCGCAGTAACAAAAATCTGATTGATTTACTCGACATCCATCATTTCTGGAAGATTCTCGATATAGGGCATCGAGAAAGTCGTGAGCATCAAAGTTAAAGACAAACAACTTTACAATGGTTTAATATATTGTGTGATGAAGTGAGACAGTGTTAAGATGCGCAAATATACTACTATGCTAGTGGGATTATGAGATGTTTTATCCTGAATCTACTAATTTGGAGGAGCCTATTCATAGGTCACATAGAGGTCAACCGAGAAATGAGCTTCCAAATTTAACATAAATGGATTCATCTGTATGTTAAACTTCTGAAAAGAAGGCATCACAAGGTACACAACTTCTTTTTTTTTGCAATGTCATACGACGTATGATTATAATTTTTTTCTTGTAATCATAAAGAAACTAACACGTACATGAAAATAAAAAAAGACAAAGTTCCCAAAAATGAGCTACACATATAAGGTCTTCTAATGGTACGTGTAATCTAATTTATTTACAAACATGAATACCTAGCTGCTTATATTCAATTTTAGTTTACATACACCATACATTGAAAACAAGTTGACGTATATGTGACCAGGAAAAAAGGACAATGTAGAAGACAATTTAACTCCTGAGTCAAATTTTGAGCAAGCAATCCCGAAAAATCAAGAGGTACTCATGTCATCCTCGATAGTTTTGGCCTATTTTTATTTTATTACATATATTTATATATTGGCGTGAATAATATGTTATTTATATTGACATGTAGAGGAAAAATTAGTCAACAATATGTACGAGAAAAGTCTGCTAAGAAGTCTAATTGCGAGCAAACCTCCCCCAAATAAATCACAAGGTATAAATATCATTCTTAATAATTCCCACCTCATATTTATGTACTTTAAGTTGACATGCTCATCACTAAATGACAACTGTGATGCAGATGAAATCTCTGGACATACTTCAAACCAATATGCATTTCCCTATTCTAAATTTGTGCCGGAATTCATCTTGTGACATATTGAAGAACCCAAAGATGTGAGATCTGATGGAAATTGTGGATTTAGATTAGTTGATGCATTTTGTGTATGGTGATGAGAACTAATGGTTAAGCTTAAGGATGGATTTAACCGAAGAATTGACTAAACAGGTATTTGTATAAAACGAGATATGTTTTGGGATGTGTGGATGACTATGTTGAAGCGCTTGATATATGGGAGGCCATTGCCGTACCTCTCAAAGATAATATTTATAAGCCCTTTTGCTTACTAAATACAACTAAGTAGATAGTTTGGCAAGTCGG
>JAULKK010277998.1:0-14682 GCA_032355705.1 Rubia peregrina
AAAAATTGCTGAGGTAAGCCAAACATGGACAACCAGACCGGAACAATTGGGGAATCTGATCTAGGGTTAAAATGAGGTTCCCATTTCGTTATCCTAAGGGAGTAAGGCCCGAAATTCCAAACTTTATGTAACCAACACCGATAATAATCCTCTGGTAATGCAAAATTTAACAGTACCTGATGGTTGTCGAGAAGATTGATATCGGTTTTACCTTTGAAGTCCGCTGTTTGGAAATCTCTGCGCAACCGATCCATTAGTGGTCGGCTTCTTGAGAACTTACCAATTAGGGTCCATTTGAGAGGGGCCTCGAGCCTCTCGCACTCTTCGGTAGTAAAACGCAAACCCGGCTCCCCCAAATGGTCAGATCTTTGCTTTGGTTTGCCGGTGGATGTCTCCGGGAGCGGCTGAAAGTCATCGAGGAGCTGTTTGTTTAAAGCCTGGGCGTAGGAGAAAGAGGGTTTTGGTATGGGCCGAGCCTCCGCCATCACGGCGTCGCCGGACGTCAGACGATAAGAGCGGCGCTGTGTTGTCGTTTTAATCGCCTCAGAGCGAAAGAGGTAATCGAGGGGACATCCTGTATTATAGCCACTTAATGTTGTCTCTCACATAACTTTGTTGCCACTTCATTACATTTAATATTGAGATAGTTTCGCGTAAGAGTGTGGAACACCCGTCCTCAATCATCTAGATATTTAGGGTGAGGGCAATGTGGTTTCTTAGTGATTTCTAAATGGTTAGGAAATCATTAAGAAACGATAAATCCCCACAATGGGAGTTTTATTGTTGTTGCCTAATTAAAAAGCAGCCCAGCGGTAATTGCTTGAAGATACCGCCCAAGCAACGGATCCGCACTTTTTTTGTTCTCTTGCATGACCATCAGCCGTGTATGGTCCTCAAAACATTTTCTCAAATTTTGGACCCTAAGATGTACATATTTTGCTTGGAATGGAAACCAATACCTTATCTTCTTTGGTGATATTACAAAACTTTCATCTATACGAAATATTTCATTTAATTCGCAAAATATTAAATAACTTTTAAAAAAACAGATTAATTTTTTTCTTAGTATACTCCCTCTTTCCCAAAGAAATTGGAACAATTACTTTTGGATCGGTATTTTTATATAAGATGGGGTGGAAGTGTTGATTGGAAATAAAGGAATTGTATTTTGGTAATTGAAGAGTTAACTAGTAGATTTAATCAATCTCTTGAGGAAAAATATAGTAAATGTATAAACTCATTATTTGCCATATTAGGTAAGAATTAAATTGTGTCAATTTCTGTGGGATGGACGAAAATAGAAATTGTGCTAATTTCTATGAAACAGAGGGAGAATTAAATTTCACATTTCAATTTTTTTGGTGAATTTTTTTATTTAAACTAAATATTAAAGATAAAATTAATGAGTAGGATAGAGAAAATCAAATGTGGACCATGAATATTACTCTCAAACTCTCTCTTCCATGTCAACACAAGCAATCCCTAAGAAATTGCTCCATTTTTTGTTCCACGAGGTGGAAACTGCTCCCTCTACTATTCATAGACCCCAATTAATTTTCTATATCGTACTCATTAATTTTATGTTTGAATTTTAATTTAAATAAATTTTTCAATCTAAAATAAATTGTAATATGAAATTTAACAATACATTTCCATTTTTAAATATACTTTTTGGATTTTTCAAAATATTATTAAATATTTTGTGAATTAAATTTAAATAATAAGAGAAATTAACTTTTTTAAAATCAAAATAAAAAAACCTTACATTTGCAAATACAAATTATTACTACTACATAAAATACAAAAAATACTTAAAAACTAAATATTGATCTAGTCTGACTAATTATTACAAATCGAAAACCAAAATATTGATCTAGTATGACCAATTATTACAAATACAAAATGGATTACAAATTTTAAAAAAATATGGATGATGTAACCATATCGACAACATAATTTTGACAGCATAACTGGTCATGTTAAACTCTGCAACGTACTTCCCTCTAAGTGACTCTAAAATTAGCAAGACTAGCAGGTTACTCGGCATTATATTCCAAAGGAGAGTTATCGAGCTGTTACAATCACCGGCTTCCACATGAAACCCATAAGTATCTTGTTCATCTTCAACTGTCATGTTATGCAATATGATACAAGCTATCATAATATTAGCCAACGTTTCGATATTCCAATATCAAGCTGGGCTGGGAACCGTGAAGAACCAAGCTTGTAAAATACCACAACCACGTTTGACGTCTTTTCGATAACTCTCTTGATGTTTTGTGAATATTTGTTTTTCAATTGGTCATGTTTAACTTTGCTACTTAATTCCCTCCAAGTGACTCTAAAATTAGCAAGACTAGCATGTTGCTCTGCGTTATATTCCAAAGGAGGCATGTCGAGCTGTTCATAATCACCCGTTTTGATATGAAACCCATGAGTATCTCCTTCGCCTTCAACTATCATGTTGTGCAATATGATACAAGCTATCATAATATTACCCAATGTTTCAATATTTCAATATCAGCTTAGGTTCAGAATCACGGAGAACCGAGCTTGTAAAATATCAAAATCACGTTCAATGTCTTTCCAATAACACTCTTGATGTTTCGTGAATATTGTTTCTTAGGGGTCATTAGGGTCATTTTCGATGACTTAGGATAGATTATATCAAAAAGATATACCCCTATTCGTAGGCATGACCATTGACTTCATAGTGAACCCAAGGAACCCTTCATTTACATACGTCATCATACAAAGGTGACCTGTCAAGGACGTTGATATTGTTGTTTGATCCGACCATACCAAAAATGCATGTCATATAAATGTATCGTATGAGTCCACTGCTTCCCAAAATAATCGAGGTGTCCACTCCTACCTTGAAATTAACCTTTCTAACCCATGGGGAAGTTTCTCCATTCCCAATGCATATAATCAATACCAATAATCCACATCGGCGAACTACATGCATTAGGCGTGCAATGTCATCTTGATTTGTTAGTCAGAGGTAAGTCAAACAATACACGGCAATAATTATTTTTACAAAATGAGATACCGGGTGTCTGACTGATGTGGACCCTACCTATAGGGGTTCACCAAGTTGGTCATATACACAACCATATGCCAAATGGAAACTTGCCATCGTGCACTTGTAGAGCGATGAAAATCCTTGACGACGGTATGCATCTGGCCTTTGCAGAAAATAGGGATCATGGTTGGTGAATTCATCTACAATACGTATATCTACATGTCTACGCATACGAAACCTCCTACAAAATTGTTAATCATTGTACATCTTTTCATGGGGTTGAGCAAAATACTGTTTCTAGATTGCTTCCTTGGCTGGTACAAAATCTCTCTTGATATGATTTCGAGTTTGTAGGAGGAATTTAAGCTCTCTAACTAACAATGGCCATGTACCATCATCTTATCATTTCTAGAAATTTCAAGGCATAGAAAATCTACTCAGGAGGGTTTCATCTAAAAATGAGTTTTTGGATAGGTTGGTGAGTATGATGATTCTCCAACGTGAAGATCATTATCGTTGTTTGGGGAATTATAGGAAGATATGATTGTAATGAAAACCATGTTGTTCGGGTTTGGGGTTGAAATGGAAGGTAAACGAATGTCGTATTTGTATAGAACTATATTAGGGTTTAGGAATTTTTGAATGATTACGTGAAGATATAGGACACATATATGACAATCCCATTACTTTTATCGCCTTTGGAATCTTTGAATGATGAATTCAATCCACGTGAAAAGATGGGATGTGTATATGACAACCCCATTATTTGTTCGGCTTTGGAATCTTTGAATGATTAATTCAAACTATGGGGCATATCTATGACAACCCCATTACTTTGTTTCAGGGTGGAATCTTTGAATAATGAATTCAACCTACGTGAAAAGATGGGACGTTTATATGACAACCCCATTACATTTTGTTAGGGTGGAATCTTTGAATGATGAATTTAACTCACGTGAAGATATGAGACGTGTATATGACAACCCCATTACTTTTGTCAGCTTTGGAAACTTTGAATGATGAATTCAACCTATGTGAAGAGATGAGGCATATCTATGACAACCCCATTACTTTGTGTCAAGGTGGAATCTTTGAATGATGAATTCAACCCACGTGAAGAGATTGAACGTGTCATATACACAACCCCATTACTTTTTGTCGAGTGGAATCTTTGAATGATGAAATGTTGATCTATAAATAATATTACTTTATTTAAATAAATCTCATATTGATCTAAATAGGCCAAATCATTACAATTTGAACAAATAAAACTGAATCTAGGTAACATAAATATTGATCTAGTCTGACCAAGTATTACTAAGAGAAAAAATTAAGGTATGGTCTAGTCTGACCAATTATTACAAATAAAAAAACTACAATCTCTAAGGTCTGTAAATTATCCTCATTATTTTGGCTGTCAGTTCTTCCACCGACTAGGAAAACACTTCTTTTCCAAGCAAATCCTCTAACATTTTGAATTAATTATCACGCTCCTGCTGCACTCGGTCAATTTCTCATTGCTGCGTGTTACATTCTAGTTTTCTTTTTCAAGATTTATCAACCATTCCAAAAATTTGTTAGTTTTACCAAATATCAGCATCTCATTCGCTTCTTCTGATCTAGCACATTGCCCATCTTCCTTTGTCCTCCCCTTTGCCTTTCCTTTTGCCTCGCATTTAGCAGCTTTAACACCAATAGTCCTCAGTGGATATTGCATTTACCAACTTCATCGCTAGTAAGGGGTGATGTTGACCCTCGTGGTGAATATTCCTCTCCATCACCTCCATGTTGACTTCTAGACGACGTTGAAATACTGGGCCATAATGTGCCATAAATTTTGGGTTTCCCTTACACACTTTATAGCAATGAAAGAATGAGAACCGTTGGTTGCTAGTTTCATCTATGAACAATTTCATGGCAAATAAATTTATGTCACCTTCACTACCGCCACTCCCACGTTGATTGTAATGGGGTGTTGCTCGACTTTCAAATCCTACATACTTGCCAACGCCGTGAAGTTTTTTCCACCTTGCCTTGCACGACTTTAATGTCCCATTGCATTGTGGTCGGTACTAAATCAGCTCGTCTATAATTTTGGTCCAAAAGACCCCAACGTTTTGATTTGTACCATGTAAACAATCAGTGGAATGGTCGAACCAAACACAGCATAGAACGCTGTCATCTTCTTCATTCCATCTCTCATTTTAGTGGCTGTTTTCTTTGTGTCTTTACTTTGGAATTTTCTAATAGTTCATCACTTTCTTCACGAACTTCATCTTCTAAACGTAAAATTCATTGTTTTCAAACGTCAGAAATATTAATGTACATGTATTAGTTTTACATATAAATAATTTCACCCTAATAATAATATTTTAAATTTATTGATATTTACACATAAAAAAATTTTGTGACTGATTCACAAATACTAATTTACATAAACTATTCTACTTATGCTAATTGGCACATTTTTAGGAAATACCATCTTTTCATAGGTATGTGGAAAGTCGGGATTGAATTAGAATTATAGAAAGGTAAAAGGTTGTAATTGCAATATTAAAAAATTATTATGTAACGTGCGGTAGTTATAAGGTTATAACCCGATTAATGCAATCTAAAAAAATTCTTGATTTATTCTAATTTGTAGTTTAAACATTGGTTTTCCATAACTTGTGGATATACCGTGTTTCAAAAGATGGACTCATGCTAATTTACATAAAAAGAATTTCACCATAGTAATAATGTTTTAAATTTACTAATGTTTACACTTACTAAATTGACATAGTCTAATTCACAAATACTAATTTAAATAAAAATAATTTACATAAACTAATTAAATTCAAATATATTTATTTGAAATTTTTATTTAACATAAACTACTTTAGAAATTTTAATTTAATTTAAATATACTAATTTACATACACTATTTTAGATATGTTTATTTACAAAAAAGAATTTCACAATAATAACAATAAAATAATAATTTAAAATGTGGCTTACATCCGGAATATCGTAACTTTCAAAATGCCGACCATGTTGACAAAGTTACCTCGCTCTCCTTGGCGTAAAAATGCTTCCGATTCATTAATAGACTCAAGATGTGGATAATACAAGTTTTGAATAACAAAATTCGGGTATAAATTATGAGAATTCAACTATGGATATTGGGAAGACCGGTTCGGGTGAGGATAGTTCGTGTATACATATTGAGATGAGTGGTATGAATTTGAAAATTCATGTGTATTAATGTTGGGAATTCATGTATAAATTGGGATGTAGTTTTCGACAGTCTTCAAAATATTCCAAATTTTGAAAATTTTGAGTAACATTCAGATTTGTCAACAAATTTTTGGAATTCAAAGAATTCGGATTTATTTTATCCTTCCCCTTCGAAACACTTCATGAATCCAGTTCAATTTATGAAAATGAAATTGAAATTTGGAGAAATATTTTTTTAGAGAAATTTTGTAGTAGATAAATGAAGGTGAAAACTTTAGAATTGGAAGTAGTGTGAAAACATTGTGCTCATTTGACTCTATTTATAGGCTAAACAATTGGAGATGATTGAAAAAAAAATAAACAAAATATTAAAAAAAACTAGATTTAAAAAAATCCTTATGACAAGTGGCACCATTTGATTGGGTGTGTGTCCAACGCTTAGTCATTGAAAGAGAAAAATAGTCGTTGAGCCACGTGTATCAACAAGAAGGTGACATGTGGTGCAAGGGCTTATTTTGTTTTTTTAAAATGCTGACTATTTGTTGCGACATGTGGCCCAATCGGGTGCTGCCTTTCCCAAACGCATGAAAATTTTGTTCAAAAAATAAGGGCGTTGAAGGACACGTGGATCAATCAGGGTATGCCACGTGTCCCACTTGGCAATAAAAAATAGATCCCCGCTCATAGGCAGGCCTGCATGTGGGGAAACAGTGGTTACAAAGGCAGTTTCTTTGCCCAGGATCCGCCCACTGGTTTCTTACAATAGAATACACAAAGAAACCCCCATTATAGAGAGTTTGTGGTTTCTTAATAGGTTTATTTGTAGTTTTTTACCAACTAGGGGAGTACCATCACGCTCTGCGCGATATTATTAATTAAAATATTAAAATTAAGTTTTATGTTCATTTTTATGTCTTACATTTAAATTGAAAAAAATTAATTAAAATATTAAAGTGTAGTCATCTAAGGAAAACTACATGAGTTATGAAATGAAACAATTAATTTAGTCAGAAACCATTAAATATTGATTACAATAAAATTTGATTATTTTTATAATTTTCTATTCAAATTATTTAAAAATAATTATACTCCATTTTGATATTCCTTTTAAAAGGTTATTATAATTATCGGAGTATACATGTTGGCTAATCGGAGTATATATGTTGAGACTCATTTTAAAAGGTTACTATAATTATCTCATTGCAATAAATAAAAGTAATTATTAAATTACCTTATTTGTCTCACCAATTATAAAAGAGAAAGTCTCCGGAAAGACGATCTTTTCATAAGTTTATGGATAGCCCACAGTGGTTTTTACCTTAAATCTTGTAAAAAATTATAAAATTTAAATATTGTATTTTAAATATTAAAACAAGTAATAATATGTATCTGAATGTGACAATATTAAAATATACATTGCAAAAAAAATGCTTCCAAAATTTCTAAATTCAGTATGTAATTTAACAAAGGCAGTGTATGAGGTAAAAAATAAGTCGCATGACCATAAGTTCATGGACAGACCGCCTACTCATTATAAAATGTCCTCATTTAACAGTTTGTCGGTCTAAAAGAAAACATTATCATATATAAATAAATAATTTGTATACATGCACGTTTCTATCAAAAGTACTCTATCATTGTATTAAAAAAATCCAAACATTTTGTTACGTCAGATTATGTGAATCATTGGATTTTCTTCACTGATGTAGTACAATGGGATACATATGGTTTTAAATATATCTTTAGAAGTTATGATTTATTATATATAGTAAATAATTAAAATCAATAACATATTATAATATTAGTAAGTTAATTTTGGACAACTTGGGTTTAGCTTTGTCAAAGTGACTCCAATATCCCCTCTTAACAGCACTATCATACCTAGGGTTGTTGGGAAAAAACATAAAAACCGATAACTGAACCAAAATTGAACCAAAATTTAATTCGTTTAATCGATTAGCTGGTTAATTGATTATTATTGGTTGTGGTTATCCGGTTATATAATTTAATCGGTTTATATTTAGGTTTTTATTATTTGATTACCGGTCAAACCAGATAACCAATAAAACTTGCATAATAAATTAATATATTACTTTGTTTAGCCCAAGCAATTAAATTGTTAAGATATTTGGCATTAATGCAAGTTTTAGTTTTTAGCCCAAAACAATGTTTCTTTAAACTGAACTTTGTTGGCTTATTTTATTATACTGATTCGACACTCCAAAGTACAAACCTAACACGTATACCAAGGAATACAAATGGTCGGCGGCAACACTTGGTTCAATTCAAATTTTCAATCTCTATATTTATCATATTTCGACGGAACACAAATAGGAACCCATCCAATTCCCATGTCTTTTACCTTTACTTCTAAGTTTCGTTATTGTCGAAAGCCACCAGTTTATGGTGGTTTTGTGCCTTTTGTGAGCTAAGAGAGATCTGTCGAGATTGTCCGTGGTTGTTTGTGTTCTTGTTTCTTATAGGTAATTTTCTTTCTATTTATTTGTATGTTTACTCTGTTATTATTTTATATAATGTTAAAGTCTTTGCTTTTCCAGTTTTCTCTTTCTATTTTCATTTTAGATGTATTCTATGCTTAAAGATCATGTGCACCAAGTACCTGAAGATGTCGATGTTGAGAAAAAACAAAAAAATCAAGAAGGTGGAGAAAATGATTTGCCTAAACGGAAGAAAAAAAGGTGGTGGTGTAGGAACTCGTAAGAAAACTTCAAAGGTATGGGCTCACTTTGAACCATATTTTGATGAAGAGGATAATGTTCAAAAATCAAAGTATATACATTGTAGGACCACAAACTTTGCCGATCCTAGAAAAAATGGAACTACATGTACGAACACTCATCTAGAAAAATGTTTAGAGTTTCCTCAAAATAAAAAGGATGTTCAATTAGTGAAAACACAGTTAGTCTTTGGTAATAGATATGATGAGGTGACTGGAATAGGAAAAGCTGCATTGGTTGCTTGGAAATTCAATCAACAATCAATTTGGAAGGCCCTTTGTTATATGATCATAATTGACGAACTTCCTTTTAGATTGGCTGAGGGAAAGGGATTCATATATTTGATGAGTGTGTGTTGTCCTTCTTTTGTGATTCCTTCCAGATTTATAGTGACAAGAGATATTTTTGAGTTATATATGGAATAAAAATGTCGATTGAAATCATTTATAAAGAATTGTTGTGGTAGAGTTTTTTTAACCACTGAGACATGGACATCAAAGCAAATAGAATCTTATATGTGTCTCAGTGCACATTTTATTGATCTTGATTGGAAGCTGCACAAGTGTATTTAGAATTCCTGCCCTATTGCTAGTCATAAAGGTAGTGATATTTGCAAATATATTTACAAATGCTTGCTTGATTGGGGTATTAGTTGTGTATTTATTTTAATGGTAGATAGTGCAAGTTCTAATGATACAGTTGTGGGATATTTGAAAAAGAAAATTCAAAACTGGCATAAATGTATTTTAGGCAGGAAATATTCTCACATGAGGTGCATGGCTCACATATTGAACTTAATAGCTCAAGATAGGTTGAAGATGGCATATAGGTCTGTTATGTCAGTAAGATTAGCAGTTAAATATGTTAAAATGCCCCCTACGTGGCTAAAGTTGTTTAAAGATCTTGCTGAAATGGTTGGGGAATATAGAATACACCTTTGTTTGGATGTTTCTACTAGATGGAATTCAACCTACTTAATGCTCAGTACAACTATTGAATATCATCTCATTTTTTATGAATTTATTGCTAAGCACCCTGAAATTATTGAGGCTCTCAGTGTTGATGATGGTCATAGAGTACTCACAAGTAATGATTGGGAAAATGTTAGGAGATTGTGTGACTATCTAGATTGCTTTTACAATGTTACTGTTTAAATTGTTGGATCTAAATATCTTACTTTGAGTGAATTTGTTTCACACTTGGCTAAAATTGATGGTCTGGTGAAATTGTTGATTGTTGATGAGGATAGTTAGATGAGCCAGATTGGAACTATCACGTATGATAAATACAAGAAGTATTGGGAAGATGTCAAGAAAATGAACAAAATCATTTACATGTCTTCTGTGATGGATCCACGATGCAAGTTAGTGTGCTCCAGAATATGTATGAAAACGATATTGCCCAACTCTTGGTAATTGATACAAGGAAGACAATGGTGGAGATGTTTGCTGATTATAGAAGGTTATATGTAAGGGATGGCACTGGAAATACTTCTACTATTCCTATAGGCAAGCAACAAGACGGATCATACTCTATCACTGCAATGAACAGAGGAAAAATAAATTACAGATTAGAAGAACAATATGCATAACTAAGTGCAAATTCTTTAGAGGATGTTAGTACAGAGTTGGAGAAATATTTTAGTGAATAAGTTGTACCGATGAAGAGGCCCGAGTTTCATCTACTTAACTGGTGGAAGAACAACAAATCAAGATATCCAGTTCTTTCTGAGATGGCTCATGATTTTCTTGTTATACCTGTTTCCACGGTAGCTTCTGAATTAGCTTTTATTACCAGAGGTAGAGTGTTGGATACTTTCAAGATCTCTTTGACCCCTAGAATTGCGCAAGCACTGACTAGTGCTCAAGACTGGATGCGAGCTGCTAATCACCACTTAAAATCAAAGAAGATGTGATCGAACTTCATAAAGTTGAAGAAGGTCTTTCTCTTTATAATTTGTATTTTTTCCAGTTTTTTTGTCTTGATATTCAGATTTTTACCTTTTTAACTCATGGTTTTAAATTGATGATCACAGAGCTGGACGTATCTAAAAAGGACTGCTCCTTTTTCGATAGCATTTAACATTCTATAGTTTTTGAACTCCTCGGTGTGAACGGAGAAACTCTTCAACCAAAATACAGGCATTGAAAAATGATTGTTCTTCAATTTTTAGCATGTGCAACTCTTCAACCAAAATACAGGTATCGAAAAAATGATAGTTCTTTAATTTTTCCGTACAAATAAGTATTTAAGGTGATATTTGATTCTGAGTATGGTTTTGCCTAATCAATACATTCTAGATGAAAACATATACTATGTGAAATGAGTGTATCCGTATTTTAGGTGATATGTGACTATAATTATGGTTGTGGCCTATGATTACCTTCTGGATGAAAACTTATATGTGATGGAAGTTAACTACAATCTAAATTTGTTAGCTCTGATGGAAGTTAATTTTGATGTCGTTAGCTTAGGTGTATAATGGTTTGTGGACTTCTTGTGTATCTAGGTCGTTTTTATGCCTGAAATGTAGTGTTTTTTTATCTTTCCATTTTTTAAAAACTCGTGTGTATTGAATTTTAAAACTTTTTTTTTTGCAATTTATGGATTGAAGACTTTTGGAGCTCTCTTTTAAGTAGTATTCTAGATTAATCAAGGATTTTTGCTTGTTGATTTTGTATAGTAGTTGAATCAAAGGTGGATTTATGTAGATGGGTATTATAGGTGTAACCGTAATAACAGATAATTATTCTTATATTCCTCTTTGAATAGCTACAGAATAACTTCTTCCCATCAGTGATTTGTAAAGTAATTATATGCCTATTTAATTGAACAATTCTAGTTATCGAAGCACTAGTCAGTATTTGTAAATCAATATATCTTTGTAATTCAAATGAATGATTGATACGTTATAACTGATTATAACCAGCCCATCATCCAGAATCGATACTAATTGAACCGATAAAATTTACAAAATTATTGGTAAGTTATTCGGTTCATTATCTAATTTTATATATCGATAGGAACCGAAACTGATTAACCATCTAACCGGTAAATCGATCAGTTGAACAACCCTAATCATACCAAAACACAGAAAGTAATTTTTTTTAATTATTTGACTTTGGGATAAGAAACCTCAAAAAAATATCTTGCCACATTGTTTACCAATGAGTGGGTAATTTTTTCTCTCACTCACTTTTACCACAATTCGGTAAGGTTAGTAAATAAAGGGTGTTGCTATATCATGCCCTGTATTTTACTACTTACGCCCTGAATACATATTTATACTTGTATTAATTTTTTCCATTTTATTTTTGTTTGTTTTATACTTATCTCCCTTCACCCATTTCACCATTTCAAAACTTCCCAATTTAAACATTCCCCCCCCTCTCACCCTCTCCACAGAATTCCGTTAACCACCAGCCGTCGCCACCCGCCCGCCACCGGCGAAGATGCGAAAACGTTAGTAATATTTTTCCCGTAAAAATGAATCCCTAAGTTTCTTTTTAAGGGTGGTTTTCACCCATTCTTGGTTGTGTGTGTGTGTGCGACTGGCTGGCCGTTTGAGGGTTGAGGAGCGTGTGAGGGTTTGGCTTTGCATGTGTGAGAGCGGATAACGGTGCGCGGGTGGAGGAGATTGGTCGTGTTTGTGGGATAGCGGAGGGATGGAGGTAGCTGAAGGTTTGGGTGGCGGAGAACAGTGATGGCTCAATTGTGAGGGCTGCGAAAGAAACGAAGGGAAGAAAGGAACATTGGAAGCTGGGGGAAGTACCGGGTGGCGGCGCCGGCGGCGCCGAATGCTTTGGGATGGGAGGCAGTGCAGTAAAGGGTTTGAGATGGGAGGTAGCGCCACCGGGGTGGGGGTAGGGTTTCTTGTTTGAAATGAAAGTGAAACGAAAGTAAAATTTATATGAAATTGAAATTGTATAGAAATTGTAATTGTAATGAAATTAAAATCTGCAATTTAAAATTTCGGTTTAATGAAATAAATTGTTTATGGAAAATAGGTTTTAAATTAAAATGAAATTTTAATATAGGGACTAATGCAAAATCTGAAATGGAACAATTTGACAATAATAATAAGATTTGATTGAAAAAATAAATTAATATTGAAACATAAAATGTTTGAAGAAAATAATAGCAAAAATAATATTTTGAAAAGAAAGTTGTAATTTTTAAAAATAAACTGGAAGAACGCATGCATTGAAAAATGTTATTGCAAAATTTGATTATAGTCCCATTTAATTAGTATTTATTTTGGTAGATAACTCGAACAAATAATTTTTTATGTCGAAAATGATATGCTGAAAATGACACTTGAAGGAAATGTAGGTAGAGTAAAATTTGATACCAGTTCCATGTAATTAATATATATTTCGTCCATGTAAAATTTGATACTAGTTCCATGTAATTAAATACAAGAATATGAAAATGTTGTTCTGATTTAATTGATAAACTAAAAGAATATTGAAATATATAATATTTTTGGTAAAATATTAGGAAAAATTCTAATAACATTAGTAAACATAATGTTAGGAAAGTAAATTTCATATATGAAATAATATTATGAAAATAACATTTGAATAAAAAAAATTGAAATAAAATTTTATGATAGTCCCATTTAATTAATATTTGTTTAGGTAACTAATTGAAATAAATAATTTTACATGTATATAATATTGAAAGTTTTGCTAGGCATTTGTTCCTTATGTTAGACCATTTGATTATACACAATTGAATATGTAATGTATGGACATGTAATTTTTAAGTGAATCTAATGAAATGGAAAAAAAAGATTAAATTGAAAAATAAATATGATACTGTAATATAAAATATTATAAGAATCTGTAAGAAACCATAATAATATAAAAATGAAGTTCTGATTTAAAAATATTTTATGGAATTAACATCTGAATATGAAAATTAGTCATACCAGTGCTCGACACATAGAAAAATTTCCAACAGTTACAAGTTAGAACAGGAAGAAAATAAATTTGAAAAATGGGTTTACAGTATAAGTTACTCTAAAATATGTAAAAGTGTTTTTAAACAATTCACCATTTTTTTAATTTTTTTTTATATTTAGGCAACAATAACAAAATCATGTATTTTGTAGCAATGGATAATGAAGTAACACAATTTTTGACCACATTGTAATTTTCCAAAACTGTAGAAGTAATCAATGTTGACTTTCGAAACCGTTCTGTTCACCCATATATGCCCAACTTTCAAAGTCGCAATCATGTATTATTGAATTTCATTTTGGTATCGCTAATTTTGTGATTCGACAACTCCAACTTTTTTAGGAGGGACCTAAGTACAAAAGTAAAAACTTTACTCGTAATCCAAATTTAAATCGGCTCGAAAGTGATCTTATCTTATACACCCCCCATTGTATTTTCCAAATACGTAACAAAATATTTAGCAACAATCGAGTATAAGAACATATTGGCAATCCTCTTCGATTTCCCTTTCTTACTTCTAAGTAATCAACTTTAAATTACTCTAGAACATGTATTAGTGATTTTCAACATTTTGCCAAAAAAATTATTTATTCAATATTTCTATATTTAGACAAGAATAAAAAAAATAGATTTTGGAGCAACGGATAATGGGGTAACACAATTTTGGGCCACAATGTAATTTTTCAAGATTTTGTAGAAGTATTCAATGTTGACTTTCAAGGCCCTTATGTTCACCCAT
>JAULKK010278013.1:0-14679 GCA_032355705.1 Rubia peregrina
GGCCTTTAATGGGTTTCAAACTTGGAACCTAAGTCATTCATCTCTAGAGTTATTGCCAGTCTTGAAGTAGGAATATTCTTCCGGCTCCAACACCTGAACAAGTATCAGAGGTACTATTTATGTTTTTAAATTAGGGAAGACATCATAGAGCGAGCAATACACATTGCTCTCAAATAGTTCCAAAGTGCAGGAACTCCTGCCGGAGAATAAATCTTAGCAGCTGAAGAACATCTACTCGTGTCATACAAGACAAGAACCTAAAAAGAAGAAAAACAACATAAAAATAGAAAATCAATAACAACACATCAATGGAAGACCCACAACAATGGTTTCGACAACAGTAATATAACTATGATCCATACAACAAATACAACATCATTCAAGGCCTTGATCATTTAAGGGTGAAGCCTTAGGGTTCCCAATAATAATATCATCCACAATTAGAAAGTAAGGCTTTCGTTCATCCATGTTAAAAGTTTGTAATTCCTTTACGCTGAGCATTCTAGGAAGGCCTTCCAAGAAATCCAGAAGGGGAAATGAAAAGGTGCTATCATCTACCTTGGCTCGGTACAGTCGGTCAACTTCATTACGATTCCATATTAAGCCTCGTTTTATACATGTAATAAGTGGAAGATTGCATACATAGATGGGGTTAGAAGATTGTATCAATTCATAACAAAGAAACATCCCAAGATCAAAAGAAGCATCATTGATCTAAAAAATATATTTGCATAATCCATGTGACTGTAAAACCCTTTAAACTACAGCTCGGGAATAACCGTTAAATGACTCTCTAAACAGTCGATCTCATGCTGCTGTCGTGAAACGTCTTCCTTAGACATACGAAGACGCTCACGAGCATCATCTAGTTCAACCTTCATACTAATAAGCTCATGAATAAAATGCTCCATCTCCTTTAAACAACTCTCAAGAGTAGAATATCAGCAACTTGAAAACCAAGAGAAACATCATTACACGAAGCTCGGGACCATATATCTTAAGCATATTGTGCGATAGGATACATGGCATCACGAGCAGAACATCAATGTGACCACTCACATGTCCATCAGGTTCACCTCTCTCTTGGAAATAATAAATGGCACAAGATTTTTTCACAACCTTTTTGACACCGCTATCAGAAAAATAATCGACCCTTATTTGTGGAAGATTATGTTTCTCTCCTCGACCTACGCCTTGAGGAACCACTACAACCTCAATCTTGGACTTAGTTGGTGGAATAACAACTGAGGGCACAGGAAAAAAATTGACAGACTTATATCTCAGGAGGAAGAAAAACTAAATCAGGAAGTTACAAGTAGAATTCATATGGAAATTCACGCTAGAGGTAAGTGCTAAAATAACCCTATGTTTTGGTCAAAAGTGTCAATCTAACTCTGTAAAATCTGAAAGTGTAAATCTAACCCTAAGTTTTGAACGAAAGTGCCAATCTGACCCTGACAACCTGAATTTGGCCAAAAGTCAATAAAATGACCATTATACCCCTGATTTTTTAATTTAAAAAATTGAAAAAGAAAATTTTACCCCTGAAACCCTATTATTCCCCAAATAATAAAACACACTCATGAATATATATAAAAAAAGATAACACGGTCGGCCAAGCGTCTGTTGCGGGGTAGGGAGAACTCATCTATGACACCGTCATCCGCGATGACGTTGAGGTTGCGAGGCAGGGAGAATGAGAGAGGTTATCTGCGGTTCTAATGGGGATGTGGGGCAGGGAGAGGGGGGTAGAGGAAATTCCTAGCCAATGGCATCGCAGAAGAGGCTCTGTTGGAAGCCGGAAGTTTCTCGTCGGTGGTGTCGCGAAAGAGGCTCAGGTTGCTGGGCAGGCTTTGCTGGAGTGATTTCGTTCAATGCAGTGGCGAGAGTGAAATAGAGGATGATGTTGAGTAGAAATATAAGAATCTGAGAAACCCATCTACGACGTCCACAGTGAGTAGAAATCTAAGAACATGAGAAACAGAGAACGACGGTGAATAGAAATATGAGAATTGGAAAAAAGACAGTCACGCATAGATTTGGAAGTGGATTTAGGGATTCCTTGGAATTGAATTTTACAGAAACTGTACCAAATATATAGAAAGCAAAGGTACCAAATCCCAATCTGTGGCGAAACTCTAGATGTTGGTCGTCAGCAGAGCAACATCGGTGGTGACAGAGTAGCGGAGCAACGACGACGGAGATGAAAACGAAGGGGAACCCTAGGGGTAATTTTGTCATTAATTTTTTTTGTTTTAAACTAACGGAGTATTTTAGCCCTTTTAGGTTTGGTAAATACCAAAAAATTCCAAGCTAACGCCAGAATAGTGCGAAGAGGTTATATCGACACATTTGTTTAAAAAATTGGGGTTAAAATTGCACTTTCAGATTTTACATGGTTAGATTGACACTTTAAGAAAATAATAGAGTTATTTTTTTTTATTTTCCTCTTAAAAATACCTAGACCAGCAGAAACAGATATCAAGCAGATTACCTTTGATATCTCAAATTACATGATCCAAAGAAGAAATCTCACATATATCACATATGGGGAAAGTCAGTGGCTTTTATAGGAAAATAGCGGAAGTAGTGCAATTACCAAGTGTATAAGTCAATCGGTGTCTAGAATGTCGGGACCACAAAGGTTATTCACATTTTGGATAAAATACATAAATCATAACCCGTGAAAGACTTCTTCTATGTGATTTGCAATAATCAAGGTATCTGAACGCGATGATCATTCCCCCATGGAGCATTGTGTGTTTCCCATTCTTACACTCTCCGTCCTCCACGACTAAGGGGGCTTATGGTATAAGAGAGGTAAGTATGCTGAAAACACCAAAAAGTTAGGCAACATAAATAACAAACCAAGGAGATCACCTCACAAGAACTAGCATAAAAGAACATGAAGTGATAACTTTGTATAACACAAAACAAAGATCATGAGCTCGCAAGAGGTAACCTCGTGTAATGTAATGCAATATTACAAATTAGGAATTGTCGCCCATGATAGCGGATAAGTCATCATGTTCAACATGGGCACGAACGACCAGGAATGTAGGGAAACTAACCTAATAAATGGAAGCCATGTGAAAGAACCAAGGTTTGGAACTACAATAGCATTCTAGAATTCAACAATAGATACTGACTTTACCATTGGATATTTTTCTTCGAATACAATCCGGGGGATTCTTTCAAGAGCTCTTCTTATAGCCCAAGGTAATTGTTGTTCTGGGAGTCCAAACCACATCATCGTCAGTGTATGAAAATCACTTATAATGCGTAGAATTATCTCTAACTTGACCCCCAAAAGGCTGTAAATCCCAATTCAATCGACCTTAGAATATAGTTTGCCTAAACATCTAATGGATCAAAGTCTACAAATCTGATTTAAATCCTCTGAAAAGCAGTGCACCAAAATTCTGTTGTTTTAACAACTTTGACCTGGATTTCTAATTATTGTCTCTTTGAATATCAAATTTGAAGTCAATTAAATTTACCGGGACGAGCCACCTTAAAAACAAGCATTGATGGAGACAATTATTATCTGATAATAAAACCAAAAAAACCATTTTAAATGCAGCCCATTTTAAATACTAAAAGAAACAAGAAAAATAAAATAAAAGAATGGAAATAACAAAAACAATACATATTTTTCAGTTAAACCATCATAGACAGGGATGGGATAGTGTCTTTCCCTTTTCATTAAGCTCATATTTTGCCAAAAATGGCTTACATTGTCCAAAGGCTTACATAGAGTTGCTCGATCAAAAAGGCGCTAAAAATAAAATTACAAATTTGTAGCCTTTTATGTACAAAACATAGAGTAATAAAAAGGGTTACATTCTAAGATAAATGGTCAAATACCGTATACACAACCGAGTAGTTCGGCTAGAACCAATAGATGTTGATCACAATATTCAAATATCAGCCACTTTCTCCCAAATTTTCAAAACATAGTACTACTGAATCTAAAGTAACCAAAACAAAAGTGAACAACTTCAGAAGTGAAAGATCTGGTTCATCTCCTTTAAATTAAAGTCCTTTATAGAAAGTAGGAATGACCCTGGTCATTTTGGTTCCCAAAAATCTTTTATAAATGTAAAAGAACTCAGGAGAAAGTACGAAAGTCTCTAACACGACACAAACTGAGCAATCAAGTATTTTTAAACTTGCTCAGTCTACAAAACTGATATGTATACTATAATCAGCATCGCCAGCGGTAAGTTGTTATAACTAACTTGACTCGGATTTCTCCTATACTAACATATAAACTAAACCAGTTCAGAAGCCAACTAGGTTTAACCAAGCAAAAGGAGCTGTCGGAAAAACTTAAGGTTTGCAGAGAACAAATATAACTAAATATTCCAGCAAACAAAGACCTAGTTTGATCCGCTACCCCAACAATTATGAAAAAGGAAAAATAATTTAAAATTGAAAATTTTAAAAACCTCCCACCTGAAAAGAGAAATTAAAAAGTAGATAAAAATTAAAAATGAAGAACTACCCCTCGTAACCTTACTACTGCCAGAAAAATCTTTGGCTCTGAGTTGACCTGAGTTGGACCTTTAAACTGAGTCAGCACATTATTGACTCACTGAGTTGAGTTGACCCGCAATCTGAGTCATCCCGAGTTGACCGCTACTAGATCATAATTGGCCAACTCAGATCCTAGTAGACTCAGAAAAATCTAGGTTTGGTCCACTTCACAGCAGGACGTTGGGGGCGACGAAAAAGCTCATCCCCGAATGGAGATTGCTAGACCGGAGAATGCCCATGGATACGTTGATCTCCAGATGTCGGTTGTCATTCACACAAGAAAACCCTATCATCTTTGGAACTTCTGTTGAAGCGTCTTCTCGGATCTGTGCTCGCCGGCTCCGGTACGCTTCAAGCGTCGATGAAGAGTAAAATGAGAGAGATCGGCAAAGCTTAGCGCCTTATTTTAAAGGCATTGGTGAGAGCTCCAGTGACCGGACAAAATGAGTATGAACGATGTTTTTGCACTGTTGGATTCCGTAGTAAAAATATCTTTGGGGATAGCTTGGTACTGGGGTAGGGGTGATGGGGGTGGGATTTGGGTGGGGGACCGCCGGGGTTGGTTGTTTCTAGCGTCGGCGACCCCCCGGGCTTGAAACTATGGGTTAGTCAAGAGAGAAGGCATAGGGTTTGATTAGAGAGATAGAAAGAGGAGCCGTGTGGTTCCAATTCAACAAAAAAATACATAATTAATATCCTCCCACCTAGAAAAATATATAATTAAATTAAAAGAGAATTACCCCAACCAAACAGCATAGCCTCACTGAATAAACTTACGAATAACTGACTAAACATGAAACTTCCAGCAAACCAGATTAATAACAATATGAGAAAAGTGCATATATAACCCTATCTAATTCACATAAGTGCAAATATAACCTTTTGATAATTGAAAGTGAAAATATAACCCTAGATAGTTAGTGTATGTGAAAATTTACCCTTTCTGACAGATTTAGGCCATAATTGGGTGAAAAGTCAATTTTACCCTTTTGAAAAAGAAAAAATGAATTCACTATTTTGACCCTACAAACTCCCCAACTATAATTGCTTCTTCTTCATTGGAACCCTTGGTCATACCGTTCTCCTTCTTATTTTCTAACCACTTTCTTTCTCCCTTTCTCCCTCATCATAACTCTGGTTCTTTCCAGCCTCCACTGCCTTTTTTCTACTTTTCTCCCTAACCCTAATTTCTTTCACCACCACTTTCTTCTCCAACTGTGTTATCTTTGAGGCAGCGCTCGAAAGCGAGGGTGAGCGGTGGCAAGGGAGATTGGTGGGCTAGGGTTGAGACTGCGCTGGTGGGGATGGGACGGTAGTGGTGGGATTGGGTTCAGCTAGGGCTAGGATGGTGGTGGTTAGGGATGAGGCATCAGTGGTTTAGCTAGGAAAAGGGACGTCGATGGTCAGGGTTGGGACGGTGGTGGTGGTGGATTCGATCACTAGTGTGAGAAAGAGGATTAAGGGCGGTTCTATCGAACTAGAGAAAACACCACGAAGGTGTCTTCTCTGGAAGTGTCTTTGATCCTCTACAATCAAAGGTGGCTCGTAGAACCACCCTTAAAAGAAGCAATAGAAGGCAATTATTTTTTGCCTTCCACCAGCTGGTAGAACTGCCTTTAAAAGGCTTCTGAACTTGGAACTCGGTGAATTGCACCAGCCCTGGTTAAAATTTCCAACATCGGATGCTACACTAGTTTCTATACCTGAAGTAACGTCAAAGACACTGAATGTGTTTCTGAATCGGGCCCAGTTTCTGGGCAAAACCTGGATTTTTGTCTATTATTTTTTATATTCTAAATATGGTTTATGATATCAAAAATTTCATCGGCTATTGGGTTTCCAAACTCGGAACATAGGTGAGTACATCTGTGGCTATGTAATGGTTTCTTATTCGGGTCTAATTTCCGGCCCAAACCTGGTTTTTTGGTCTCTAATTCCTTTTTTACCAATTAAGATTTACAAGGTTGGAAATTCAATCAGCTGTGGTGGTTCCGAGTTTGGAAAATTGAAATTGGGCATTAACATTTTGACTGTAGGAGCTGGGAATTACTTTCCAAATTTATAAGGCATTTCGGCTCCTATGGCTATATATTAAATTATTTGCCAAACAGTTCCTAAAAGTGACTCAAATCACCAATAATGTTTATATCAAATTTTTAATACATTGGTAGAATTTACAAAAATATATAGACATCGCTACATAAGTAATTATCTATATACATGAATAAAAATTACGTAGATTCTGTTCCGCACATAACATCCTAACTTTATAACTATCTAAAACTATACAAAATTATTGTAGTTTGAACAAGAATCTATAGAATATAGATAATGCTAATCAAGCAACTATCTATAAATAGGAATAGATAATAATACAATTCTATTAGAAAAAATACGTGTCATAAATTTTGAGATATGTTACACAATACCATGTTAGGTCTTCCAAGAGCTGTGGATTAGAAAATATTAGATGCATTGCCAAACAATTTCTTACCACGTTGATGTTATCCTGCGAATACGGCTTGTTTTCCTTTGGAAAAATTTGTGGACATTACAATATAATAAAATAGTCCGAGTAGGTTAGTAGTATCTCATTGACATAAAAATAGTATAATTTTATGAACTTGATACTTACTTTATCAATCTCTAGGTAATCCAACAGAACATCTTTTACACACTCAGTTGCGTATAACATTACATAGTTCCCACCTTCCCATGTTTTTGCTTGTTTCTTGTATTATTTTATGTGAATGGAAATAAGTTAATAAAATTAAATAGAATTAGTTTATTAGGTGACAATTGTAGTAATCCGAACCTTGATTTGGACTACATGTAGATCCTTTTGTACATTCGGATCCTTGAATGCACTTTCCAAAATATCTAAAATTCTTGTGAAGGTTTAAAGTGTAACGGATCCATCCAATATACACGCTTTTCATCCGGAACAATGAAAATCAATCTCCAATAATCCCTACATCAAAGATTTATATAAGTATGCAAGAATATGTAAGTACGGTTATGTACAATAGTTTATAAATATAAAATCATTATTTCTCAATGTAAGGTGGATTGAAGAATTTTTTGTCCTTCCGGGCTATGCATTTCCGAATGTATTCTATTTGCTCTTTTTTCGAACACCCAATCCCTTGAATCATCAACGGACACAAATAGCCTACCCAATCCTTCTCTTTTTTATTAGCAAAGTAATACATGTACCTAACACATACAATTTAGAATGTTAGATATGAATATATATATATATATATATATATGTGTGTGTGTGTGTGTGTGTGTGTGTATTGATATAGCTTTGTCAAAAGAGAAATAATGAAAATTAAAATCGCACTTACAAAAGAAAGAGGGACATTATTGTTTAGTTGACTCAGTCACACATAAATAAATCTTCGAATTCACTCCATAATGCAATGATGTCTCAGATTCTTCTAAAAAATACATTCAATTCCAAAAAAAAATTATATGTTGAGCTATGTTGGTATGCCGATATCCAGTCGGACAATACCCGGACAAAATGTGGTGACCCTTTCTCCACTCATGCTCTTGTCATTTGAGGTTTGGTGTTTTCCCCGCTAGTGCAATTATTTTTGTTGGTATCTGGTGTTTCTCCTTCAAGTGATCTTCCTTCTATGGATCAACATAAATAAGACAATGAGGCCAAAGAATAAATATTCCTTGGGTCGGACCAACCTTCTTGTAATCTCCATCGAGAATTGGAACACTGCATTGTGTACAAACACATTCTCCATGAACACCCTTGCGATTCCACCCCCAATTGTTTTGGAGTGATGATTCCTTGTCGATTCATAAAAATACCATCGAACACATGTATGGGTGTACTATTTTCACCAACATCCATGTAAAGCTTGCATAGTTGAGAACCCTACTTCAGAGAAAAATGTTATGTTACCCGTGACCCAAATAGATGTTATTTATTGTTGAAAAATGTTCGCACCTTTTTTGGCCTTGATAGGATTGCCTTGTTGGGATTAGAAATAATTGCGACCCTTGGTAGTACTACATCGTGGTTCATGACAATGTCACCTAGAACGAGGTGAAACCTCTCGATGTCAGGATTTTTAGGTACGACAAGGCCGGTGTGGTTCACTAACTTTCGGATAAAAATCTCCTGTTGATGTAATCGTTTGTCCCAGGGAATGGCCTCCTTTTTAACATGTATATTCTTGAGGGCTTAGCTTTCTCATAAGAACAGACAATTCCAAAAGTCTATTTTTTTGTCACAAACGCACCGACCCCTCTTGCGCGTCCCAGGTGATCGATTTTTTTGGTTACCTCGCACGAGGTGTCGTGCTTACAGGTGGGAATGAAATGACCGTCCATTTTGATATTTTTTAAATTTAGCCTACCGCAGTGTAAGATGAAGAATATTATTATCACAGCTTGAGGGACCACAGATAATCCAAATGTGCTCGAAAATAAACAATGCCAATAAACAAAGTACCATTTTTTTTGCAACTTCAGTGTCCTTATCTTTGTCAAACTCACCCTTATTGTATTTTCGTGCCTTGAGATATTGATCACACCGATCTATTTGTTCCATATCGATCGGAACAACCGATGCCCTAGTCTCATCCTCAGACATTCCCCTTTCAACTGCTAGTGGAACATCTTGTTCTAATTGTTCTCTTACCATCTCGAGTGTCGCCAATCCATAACCTCCATGGATCTTTCGATGTGGAGTTATGTTCAACATAACATTTCCTGTTTTCTCTTTCCTTGTATCCTACGAGAAAACAGAAAGTGTGACATGAACACCACTAATTCTAAATGTAAAACATTTAGATTTGTAGTATACTAACGGTTTTCTCATTCTCTAAGGTTTTTGTTTTGTGGATCTCCCAACTCTCCTATTGAATATATGTATAAGTTAACCACGGACGAATGCATTTTATATTCGATAAAATTAAATCTCGAGAAAGAGGGCACTTGTGTTCTCGCCAACTTTTGGATAAGATCTGCATGGCTATCTTTCATAACTATTTTAAATCGGGGGCATCTATTTTTTTTATGAATGAGGAAAATTAAATACAAATGGCTTTCCCACCAACTATTAGATTAATCATATTAGAACCAACATTTAAACAACTAGGACGGGGTACCTTGCATTCCATCCATATGATAGATGTCCACCCGAGTACGACAGACTTTTCCATCCCAACTTGGCCACTTTTCCCGGTATTCCGACAAACATCGGCCCATTGTTTTGAAAACCACCTTCCTAGTCATTCTCCGTTCCAATGCTCTACAATGCATTTTTACAATTCCCACCTCTCCGTTCTCTTATTCCTTGCCATCCTCATCAACCATTGTTTTCGTAATTCTAGCATTGGAATTTAAAGAAACATCTCGACCCCTCTTCCATAACATTGGACTACCCCTCACTCATTCAATTCAACACATGTAATTTTTTTATTAATCGTATTTCCACAAACTCTAGAACAAGTAAAAAAAAGCAACATGCTATACTAACGAACATTAATATATACACAAAATAAATATGGTGGAAAAATTATTGAATGAGCACAAAATGAAAGTATTAAAATATTAAGACCAATATCAACACACAAAATTTAGGGCCATCATTTACTTTAAACCCTCGTAACATATAATTACTAGTAAGAACTCTAGAACAAACCCTAGCTCCCACTTCATTTTGATTCCAAAATTCTCATTGAAGAACAAACACCAGGTCCTTGTTGCTTTTGAAACAAAACCCTAGCACAAACAGATCTTTGAGGAAACAAAGACTAACTCTATATTTGTGTTTGTTTGGGTGATGAATTTGATGAGAAGAAGGCGATGAGGGTTGAGTGTGGGTTTTGGCAGAGGAAAAAGGTGGAAAACTCGCGCTCAAACTTTGGGCATTTATTACTCCATTCGAAATGTCTTTAATGCTAAAATATAAGCCCTCGCGACATTCGTTTCCAAAATCAAAATGTATTTGAACCTTAGGTCATTTAAGAGCCAAACATGTTTTGTGTCCGGAAATAGTTTGGCTCTTCATCACGTAAGAGCGGACTAAATTCCGGTCTCGGAAGATGTTCATGCATATAAAAAAATCCCAAATAGAGTTCAATTTTAAAACCCCCAATTTGATCAAAAGCCCTAAATTTCCAAATTCAATCCAATTCCAACTATTCAATCTCAACACTGATTCAGTCAATAATGATGAGTAGGAGGAGAAGAGGATGAGGAGGAGGTAATAAATTATCCCGGAGTCATGCTTCATTTACCGTGGCTGGAGCTTCAGAGAAATTCTTTCATACCGAAGCGGAATAGAGGTATGTCAATTTTCTTAGAATGAGAAAATGTACTAATCCAAAGGTCGTATATAGTGCTGATATGCATGATTTGTCCCTAGGGTATATCCTACGTTATTTTAGGAATCAGAGATTGATGAAATTTCTCACATGTGAGGAGTGTGTACACACAAATGAGGTTATTCAATTTTACGCCAATTTAGGGGGAAACTTTAAAAATAAGGATATAACCTCAGTTAATGGGAAACAAGTCACTGTCACCAAATATACCATAAATTCGGTGTTAGGAAATGCATATACCTTGGCTGAGACTTTGGACTGGATAATCCTAAAGGACCCCTAGAGATCTATCATCAATAATAATGGTCGGGAGTTAGTGAAGCCACCCCTTATTGCCCCATAGAAATGGTCAGAAAGTATTTCAGCAGGAGAGGGAGTTCGGTTAGACATGCTGATTCGTACGATGTTGGGATATTTTGTGTTAAACATGGACTCATTTATGAGTGGATCGGTATGAATGTGCTACCATCTGGTGGCCACGTCCGCGATCCAACTATTGGTAATTTGATGTTGTTCTATTATGTGATGGAGGGGATCCCAATTAACCAGGGATATACTATTCTGAAATATATGTTGATAGCGGCTGGAACTAAGAAGAATGATTTACCATATGGTGGACCTTTCATTGCTTTGCTAAAGAAGTTTGGTGTCCAACTAGTGTATAGACCTTTGAGATTGGAGTATTATGTCATGAGGTGGTTTGCGCACAATTAGTTGGATATAGGAGATGATGGGAAATGGAAATAAAAGGAGCTAAACGGAAAATGGATGCCGAGTTAGACATGGCCGAGTCATCTTTTACTTGTGAGTGGGATTAATTTTTTAAATATAATATGTTACTCTAATTTTCTTTAAATTAATTAGTATGTGCATGTTTACTAATTTTGTTCAGGTGGCCGAGGTGGTTGAAAGAGTACCGTGAGTAAGTACACTGCCTATATTTAAAGAAATGTTAGTAAAGCTAATGATGAGTTGGCCCGACTTGAAGCCGGAAAAGCAAAGCTCATTGAAGCCTTGGTTTGCAATTGTTGCTCAGTGATGAAGAGTCAATGCTTGACTTTGTCCCACAATTTTTTGAGGGTGAGCCAGACACCAAAGATAATGAAGATCTGGTTGAGAATGTAGGGGTGTCTAAGGAAGATGCCGCTAATGCCACTGAGGATGCAAATACCACTAAAGACGCAAGGGCCAGTGAAGCTTCCACTGAGAACGTCGCCCGGAAGGAGAGCAACACCAAATATTTAGAAATTTTTTATGATTTATGAACAATAAATTTGATGTACTTTTTGGTTTGAAGATTATGTAATTTGTAACTTTTGGCTTTTAGTACTATTATGTAGTATTTATGTTTAGGAACTCAAGATCTAAGTACTTGTTGGTTTAACGATGTCGATCTAAGTATCTCATTCAATATCCCAATTTTGTCAATCTAAACCCTATACCCTTACAATGTCGATCTAAGCATCTCATTCAATAACCCAGTTTTGTCGATCTAAACCCTATATCCTTACAATGTCAATCTATGCATCTCATTCAATAACCCATTTTTGTCCCATTGTATTAGTAAAGATATTTTCCCCCAAGCACTTTCAAGTCTGGAAACTCTTCGACTCTTTGTTTGTGAAGTCCAAACCAAGTTCCAGACTCGTAAATAAATCATGTTCATTGAACTTGAAGAGCATGATTTAGCTTCCGGGTTCTACTCCCTTTTCTGCCCCTAAGCTGGTAATAGCGAGCTTAATTGACACAATTTTTAAGGGTATCTTTTTGTTCTGAGTGAGGAAGTACCTCGACTCTTTACAAATTTACAGCCAGCATGATTCCGAACTCAGAAAATAATATTGCTCATTTACTTTGAAGAGATAGATACAAGTTCCGAGATCTGCTATGATTTTTGTCCCTAAACTGGTAAACACGAGCTCAAGCCCGTCAATTTTTTAAGGACATATTACTGTTCTGAATGAGTAAGTACCTTGGTGCTTAATAAATTTACAACATAAAGGTTTCCAAACTCATAAATTAAATATATTCAATGAAGTTAATTAGCTTCCAATCTCTGCTCGAAATTTGGCCCCTCATTTCTGAATTCAACTTCATTATCCAGACCCAACCAGGTCTTTGGACACATTTTATGTTTTAACACAATTTCTACTTCCGAGTTTGTTAAGCTAAATTTGGTTCTTTGATGAATACAGAGCCAATTTTTTTCCGGACTCGGCATTCCAACATCCACTCTTTTATAATAAAGCTGAGCTTCTTTCAGATTCGAAAGGAATTGGCCTATATAAAATAATGTTAAACAGGGAACATAAAAATCCCCAATCAAAAACCCTAGGTCCTTCAACTTCCACTTCCGGCACCATAAATGTTAAGCCCATACCAATTTAAATCTTTTTTCCCACGAGAAACACATTTACAATGCCATTATTAAATTAAGGAGGTAGGCGAGCCAAAGGTAAGTCCAAGGCTGGTAGTTTGGTGATCTCTAACTCCACTAAAGTGTAATAGGTTTGTTTCCGCTCAAGCCCAAGCAAGATACGATGCTTTACGCCAAAGCGGAAAATTGCTAAATTGCTACATTATATACTTAAATTCCTATCATAGCATAGGTTTAGCGGATCTGGTCTTTAAGTTTGATGGCCAACATGTACTAAAGTTTTTGACATTAAACGAACCATCCCACTTTGACGACGTTTGTCAGTTTTATTGCAGTTTACACGAGGTAGAGACGGGTGATTATCAGACGAGGGTAAATGGGTTCATCATTGACATTAGTCCATGGATTATTAACCAGCTATTGGAGTGTCTATACAAGGGTCCCCATTATGTGTTTCCCCAAAATAATGAAGGTCTTTTGGATGAAATATATCATAGGGAGGCTTTTCCATTTCAGTCTGACTACCTGTATGTTAACCCAATAACCTGTAGTCATAGATACTTCTAATGAGACCCTGCCAATTTAGGGAAGCCATGGATTTTCCATATGAAGCACTTGAATATAGACCAGCGCATTGTGTATAAAATGATAGCTAGGAGTTTCGTACCACAACAGCCACATAACTGAACCAACCTGTACGACATTTATGATGTTTTATTACATAATTTAGGGAAGGAAGATAAATCCTGGGGCCATAATGTTCAAATTCATGCTTTGGGTTTCATCGCAAAAAAGGTGATCAAGAGTCTCCAATATGGGAACTTGATCACTTTGATTCTGAAGGGCGTTCCGAGATTGACTTTGTACAGGGAGGAGAGACTGTGTAAGTGGTTCAACAAACAATACTTTGTAAAAAGGGTATTGTTTGGGAGGTCGTCACCGTACCTCTCGAAAATACTATTTTAAGCCATTTTTGCTTACTAACTACAACTAAATAGATAGTGGCAAGTCGGGGTCGTCCATAGAGACAGGGGATATTCCAAAGTGTTTTCTCATATAACGGTAAATATTATACTAGATATATATATATATAAGCACATAAAAATGGGGGTTGTGGATTGGTTTTCTAGGTTAACAATTTAAAGACAAGTTACACTATCAAACCATACAAATCTACGAATTAAGTAATAAACACTAAAATGATGTTAAACACGAATTATGGGATCTTGGGGGCAATTGAATTATACTTCCAAGTCTTCTATCTATCATTGAACATATAACCTATTCAACACTTTTACTACTTGTTGTGAAGATAAACCTTCTATCCTTGTTTGATAGTAGTTTACAAGAGTGAATTTGACATCTCTCGCTAAACCTCACTAATGACCCCTTTAGTCGTTCAACGCC
>JAULKK010278022.1:2500-14677 GCA_032355705.1 Rubia peregrina
TAAAACAAAGAGGTGTATGCATCCGCTACTACTTGCCCAACTTGGTCGCCCTTTATATCACCAAACTCCATCGTTCCTTCTTCATGTGTATATCTATTGAAACTCACATAACATTAATCAATCGTCTCTCCCACCATCCATAATTCAGCTCACCAACACACACACACCAACATGCTCGTTAAGCACAATATTGGCCCGTCACAATTACATGTTCACAATATACAGTATTAATATTACTTCATCTACTTGTTTCCTCCTAAGCCTCCACCTCAATGTCCCAAAATACTTCTCATACTATTTTTATTAGTCACGGGTACGATTGCAATGTTCCCATTCAAGTTAACTACGTAGTCATGGGGTCAACCGTTTGACACAAAATAGCACCATGACCATTAAGCAAAACTAAGGTCGTAACTTTTTGGTCGGAGGTCGGCATTGGTATGATGGAAAACTAAGAAAAATTAAACATGCCCGTGGTTCAATAAACGTTCAACATAATTTTTACTCCGCCCGCTATTCCATTCAACTATCATTTATATACGTAAGTTCCGCCCACTACTCCATTCAACTATCATTTACAAACGTAAGTTCCGCCCACTACTCCATTCAACTATCATTTACAAACGTAAGTTCCGCCCACTACTCTATTCAATAAACGTTCAACAATATTCGAGCCTTCCCTACATTCAGAAAGTCAAGAGTTATAGCCACGTCGCTATAGACAATTTCTAATACATAAAAATGTGGAAATGACTACAATTTCCAATAGTAGAACGGATATTGTAGCTAACCTCAGATCCAATCGAATATCGCAACAACTACTAGAACTACAACTGACAAACTGATTACACTATCGATCTTTTGTAGCCCCCATCGTTAGTGAGGATTACACTTTGGATGCACTTGTATATCAATTCCAACCACATACCAAATTCCAAAACAAGGTTTCCAATCCAAATTTCACGAATCCAAGATAATTTTTTTGGCCTTGCATCCATACATATAAGTTTTGCACGTTGCATAATAAGTTCTTAATATGGAAACACCTTTCTATTATTCCAATTGAACCCCGTCTTTCCATAATGTTATGCAACGACGGCCTTTCGCAAAACTTGTCCTTCTTGTTTCTTCTACCACCCGAATTGTGAAGTTGTTTTACCTTACCATTTTTAGCATCACCCAGTTTTTTTCCATGGATTGTTGAAGTATAAAATTTCATTCCTTAACCTAGTGTACTGTATTAGGGTACACTGCTTAGTGTACTGTTTTAGCATCAGGAATACATATGAGATCCACATATATTTATTTATGTGGGAACTCACATGTGCAATTATAGAAAGACGGGGTTGAGTTGCAATTATAGAAAGGTTAGTTGCAATGTTAAAATATCATTATGCAACATTTAAGAGTGATTGGTTTATGACCCTATTCATACAACCAGAAAATCTTGGTATTTCGACAACTTATGAAAAGACCGTCTTCCAAGAGACGGACTCAAACTTGATTTACAGGTTCACATAATTTGTAATTTCTTGCACGGCATTATTTCCTTCATCATCTACTTACACTCCATGACCTAGTTCTTATGCACTTCATAACCGAAGGAGATTTATACATCACAAATACAACCGAGCTGTCCCTTTTATTTACATATCACTTAGGTGATTTTAGATGTATCTTCGGTTTCACTATGGTTTTTATTTTAAATTTTTGATATTATGTGACGTGTGTGATTCATATTTATGTCATGAAAATTGGGGTGTCAATTGATACAAAAGGTAATCTGGATTTTATATTGTTAACTGTTCTTGAGATTTTATATCTCAGTCACAATTAGTTTTGTACTTTGTACTTTGTCCATTGTGGGTCTATCTCTTGAAACCTTTCCGACCAAGCTCCATTTCAATGACGCCTCCTATCTGTCACATTTGCATTCTTCAAAACAAGGTCTGCTTCCCCAACAAGTTCGCTTCATTGCTTTGGATTGAAGGGAGTTCTATTTTTCAAAGGGATCGGAGAAACTGTTGGTTGTGGCGGCGCCGCTCCAAACGATGTTGAAAACATCTTATACCATTGGAGAAGACAAGCTAAAATCAGGGTCATACATATGTTGCATGCCATCTTTACCTTATTATTTTTGAACGCAAGCGTCACCCAAATAATGATTCAAAGTTTTCGACCTTTCACGGAGGCAGTGATTGCGGAGCCACCTAGTATACGAGGCTGAACTTCCTTGTTTCAACATTAACTTAATTAGTACACTAGCTATAGTTACTTTTTTTTTTCTCGAAGACCACTTACTTTTTTTCAGTTTCAACTATCACCGAGTGTCTCTCAAACTCCAGCCGTTCTCTCTTCATACACTGTGACCGAATTGATTTTTTCCACTTTCGTGGAAAGAGGGTCAACTTTTCGGTGAGGAGGTCTACTTCCTCGGAAGGAGGTCAGTGACGGGGGAAGATCCGGTGGTCAAACTTGCAAAGCAACGGCCCATACTGTAAAGGTTAATCTTCATTGCCAAATTTTCTATAGTTGGTTTTTTCCTTCTGTTTTTACTTCAGCTTTCCTGTATTTCTTCTGGGTTATAACCTTGCAAAATGGTGATTTTGAAGCGGGTTTAGAATGACCGACACGTGCTGTCATCATCTTTAAACGTACTTTTCCTAGCAAACCTAACATACGATGGGGCGTAAAAATATTTTTGGTCAACATAACTTGCTTGCAGAATGAAAAATCTATCTCACATTCCAATCATCGTTCTCATAATCCATTTTTGGCCATGGAAAACTTGTGTTGGATCTCTGTTGTATTCCATCATTGCTTCTTTTTGTAATTTCGTATTTTCTTGGATGAATTCCATCCACAAAAACCAGAGAAAATACATATCATATTTACAAGATGTAACAATGGAGCCATGAAGAATGATGCTACGGTTTCGGCCAAAAATACAATTTTTCATACAAGATGTAACAATGATATGCTATGGAAAAATAGAATTACAGATATTTCAAGCTATAACATAGATTTCTACAGTAACAAAACAACCCTAATCAATCTTCATTTCAAATCTAAAAACTAAAGAGATTACCAAATTAATTTTCCCGGTGATTCTGAATGTCCTTCCTTCATGATAAATCCATTTACTAAAATTGGCGGTTGGATGTGGGGAAGGGAAATTGTAATGGGGTTAGGTTTTCATGCCATGATTGAGGGATTAAATAGATTTTCAATCTTCAGTGGGAGGTTGAATGGGAGTAATCCACCATGCACTGAGTGTCAATTTAAAGTCCAATAAGGCTCCAAAATCGATTCACATTATCTGCAGTCTTCAATTCCGGGAACAGATCTCGTTTTAATAATGTTCTTCCCCTACATTTTCTTATTCTCGAAATACTTTCAACTTACTCATCCACCACACCTAGTAGCTCAATATAACCAAGATTAATCTCGAGAAATTGGAAAATTTCCCGATACATCATTCTCGGGGTCCACCAAAATCAAAGAAGGGTTTAACATCAATGGCTTCTTCTGCGGGACAACTCGATCAGCCATTGGAACCGGTGGTGGACTAAGAAAAGAGGTCCCAAATCACCAATCCCATTAATAAAACACGGTGTGACCACCAGCTTCCACAGGAGGCCAAAGCAAGCCATATGTTCTTCGTACCGAAAAAGTAAAGTGACTGTCTATACCATAAATGGACAACTGAACAAGTGTTAAAACCCAACTACGTCTCTAATCTAACCTTTGATTACATATTAGACCATTCTTGTCCTTCATTTCTACACAAACTAATCACGATGAAGTTCAATTCTATGCCAATCTGGGGTAGCACGATGGGGACTCTAACTTAACCATGGTTAACAGAATTACAGTTAATGTTAGCAAATTGACAATAACTGTTCTGTTAGGGTGCTCCAGATCGAGGCTACTTTTTTTAGTCCCAACATCCCCGGTGACCCTTATGAGGAATATCACCACCAATCGTGGTCGAGTAAGACTTAATATCAACCCCTTCGTCCGGTACAGATGCGGTGTAAGTATTTTAGATTAGGCCTGGTCAATCCTAAAAATATGACTTGCCACCGTTGAGTGTGGAGCAACATTGGTTTTTGAGTGGGTGCTTCCTAATGGAGGGCATGCTTTTGATTTGGAGTTCTCTATGAAAAAATATATCTTTCAATTCGGAGTTCACTATATTCTCCTACATGAACAAAGGCATGAACAAAGGCATCGGGACAATGAAGAAGGGGTTTCCCTATGGTTGGATAAGAACTAAGCTGATCCGATTACATGTTAACCATCCATTTCACTACAAGAAAATTGACCTATTGCTAACCAAAGTAAAAATTAAATTACCTTCTTTAAAAAATAACCAAGGTAAATAGTATGTCTTCTGCCCCAGTTATTATATTTTTTCCCTCTGTCAAAAACTAACCAAGGTAAATAATATGTTTTCAGCCCCAGTTATTATACTTTTTCCCTCTGTTAAAAATTAACCAAGGTCAATAATATGTTCTTTGCCTCGGTTAATTTATTCAACCAAGGTAAAGGGTTTCAAAAATGTAGTAACTAATCTTATACATAGTGTGCAACATTCTAACGATGTTTAATAAGGCTAGCCGAATTTGCATTATAAGTCATTTATAGCGACATGTAATGCGAAGGATGAGAGGCGTTGCAGGTAAATTACACTTAGAACGTTTCAAGTTGTTTGAAATAGATTGATTTTGGTCTACAAAAGTAGTTGTTCAATCATGCACAGATCATGAACATAAAATGGTGTTGAAGGGTACGGCTGGAAATGTTCTCCAAAATCATGCACAGATCAACTTACCAAGCGCTCAATCAATTAAATATTGTTCATATAAGGTAGTCAAATTATTAGGGGAAAAAAGCCGTGAAAAGAAAAGAAATTGCTATAAACTGAATCAGCTCAGACAATGTTCAACTTCAAGACAAACACATTGTAGAATGCTTGAATGGAGGATAGTTAGAAAAGATTTGACCCTCTTGGTTTTCAATGAAAATGGCTTATGGTTGTATAAACAACGTGCTAAGTGGTCAAGTTGGGTTGGGAAGGTGGGTCGGAAAAGGGTACACATACGCTATGATAATTGGCACGATGCGCCTGGAGATTACAAAGCCACCTTTGGATAGAGCGTAAGGTACATCTACAAACTTGTTCGAAATTTCTAAGAAATCCCTTTTTCAAATAAAACAAATAGAAATCTCAGTTGACTTGGCCCGGATATGGATGACTTAAGAAGGAGGTCCATGTATATGTTATGAAAAAGTTGGTGGGAACACAAGTACACATTATCGAGAGATTTCATCTTCTCAAATAGAAAAGGTGATCGTCTATGGCTAACATACACACACATTCAACTGGAGAGTTTGAATATCCACAAGACAAGGGCTTTAGAGAATGAGAAAATTTTTAGTACCATAAAAACCAATAGCTTCAATTAAGATTTTTTTTAATGTTAATGTGACCAAAACTTTGTCCATTTCTCGTAGGGTATGAGAGATGATAAAAAAAAATTCTCGAACATAAACTTAATTTCGCATAGGAAGAGTCACGATGGTTATTGATTAATGGCTCTAGAGGTGATAAAGGAGCAATTTGAACGAGATGTTATACTGGCAATGGATCGGGGGATGGCCTAGGAAGAGGCTAGGGCATTGGTTGTTCCATTGGATGTCGATCAAATTGACCAGTGTGATCTCTTCCTAGCTAAAGGCTCAATAAAACATGAGGATTAATATTAAAAGGGTGAGGCGGTTCAACTCGTGCAAAAAAGTGGTACAATTAAAGTGACCTTATAATATACTACTAGTGGAGTACCTTCACTTGTTGCGCGATATCATTAACTAATATACTGAGATCAAGGTTTTTAAAAAATTTAGTTATCCAAGGAAAATTATATGAAGTATGAAGTGAAATAATTAATTTAGTTAGAAGCCTTTAAATATTGAATACAATAAAAATGATTATTTTTATAATATTTCATTCAATTAATTTAAAAACTAATTATTTATGTGTTGAGATTCGTTTTAAAAGTTTATCAATAAAAGTAAATATCAAATGACCTTATTAGTCTCACTAATTATAAACTGTCCTCATTTAACTATTAGTCGGTCTAAAATAAAACCTTGTCATATATAAATAAATAATATGTACACATATTTCTATCAAATGTACTCTATCATTGTATAAAAAAACTGAATATTTTGTTATTTAAGATTATGCGTTTCTTTGAATTTTCTTCAGTGGTATACATATAGTACAATGAGAAATTTATAGTTTTAAATATATCTTTAGAAGTTATATATGTTTACAAGTTATGATTGATTATATTTAGTAAAGAATTACAATCACTAATATATTATAATATTATTATGTTAACAAGTTATGATTAATTATATATAGTAAAGAATTAAAATAAGTAACATAATATAATATTAGTATGTTATCTTTAGATAAATTTGGTCTAGTTAAGTCAGAATGACTTCAATATCCCCGGTTGACAGAAAACAAACAATTTCTATTATGTGGTGCTTGAGAATAGCCTTTTTTCCTCCCTAGTTAGGAATGTTATTTTTTAAACTAAATAGGACAACTTAAAACAAGATAATAATGAAGGACATTTCATTCCATGTGGTAAGCACAACATTTTGGCAAAGGCTATATGCAAATCCGACCGCCTAGGTCGAGCAAGGGGGAGGGGTTGCTCTTGACACAAAAGGAACCTTTTGGCATTGCACGCTTGTATCATAAGGCAAATCCTTCTAGACTCCACACTTTGCAAAATGAGGCCATTATCCATGACAAAAGGTTAGAGCAATAAGAAATCTTGATCCGCGAGTTAGTGTAGCTTCCCAGCCTTCAAGTGCTAGACAATCAAGATGATCCAACTACAGATTGGGAGTCCCCCATCAACATGATCTCACCACTCCCTGAGCGAGATTGAGGTGAACCACAAATGATTACTACCTAGGGTAGTATTTGAAGATTCTCCCAACAAGGCAATCGTAATGATCCCTTGTGGGCACCGAGTGAACCGGCCTCCGGATCCTGGCGCTGGGCTACCGTGACTTTACCTTCCAAAGGCTGTGGTGTCGAGCAGGAGGGGACCCTGCGGGCAAGGGAAATCACCTTTTGTTGTTCAAAAATTTTAATTGAGATAGCGTTATTTAACATGACATTCATTGAACTTGAAATTGTGTTTTACATGTAGAGTTCACAACTGTGTGAACTTTTCATAGAGGTTGGTGAAAGTGCTACCCCGCTTCATGTTGTCGATGGTATTTTCTATGGCTCGATGCAACATCATCATTCTGTTCCAATTGGGAATGGAATCAGAAGAGTAACAGTGGAGAAACCCTTGGTGCACAATGCTAGTTCATCAATGCTCGAATAATATTATAGGATGGTAGGAACTGCTCAAGGAATTTTCCTACCCTGGCCTCACCGTCTAATCTTTGTCGATCCTATGAAAGACTGTCATTTGAAAGTCGGCAGGGCAACGACAAAGAAAACAATTATACCGGTGGCTAACATCACAAAAATTCCCCCATCAAAAGGGAACAAATGTAAAATACTTCTCATACTTTCATCCATGTTTTGTTCAATTGGATCAACGCACACCAACATAACTCCATGTACACATTTTTGGGAAATGAATGTGTATTTGGTAGATATCGAGATAGCATTGCATTGTTGAGTGAACTCAATACATTTAATATGTTTGGGATGGGGGTTCCTTTTAATTAATTAGGAACCAGTAAGTGAATGTCAATTAAAGGAAGGAAAGCAATAATTTTAGGGAATAGAGCGTTAAAAAAATTGGGGGTTTAGACAGGAGAATCAAGTATATATTGAAAAGCATGCAAATCAGGATAGCTCCGGTAATAGTGAATATTTCCGGTGTAAGAATTCAATTTTGTTAGCGGGAAAAATTCAAAATTTTATTTTCTGCCTAAAATAAATGCGGGAATGTTTTTACACCGGTAAACATGTCAAAAGCACCGATCTTATTACCGGTGCTAAGGACTTGACAAAAAATTTAAATCAGTGTTCTCAAGTAGCCAAAATTTGATCTAAAGCAGCTGCTTTGAAGACCACTTTTACACCGGTAAACTTTCACTTGCACCAGTATTTTTAGTGGTGCTAGGTACGTAACCAAAATTTCAGAAAACTGCTCTCAGGTTGCCCAAATTTAATTAAAAGCAGCTGCTTTACGCACCACTTTGGCACCGGCAGAACATCATTTGCAGCGGTATAAATACCGGTGATTGGTACTTTGAAAAAATTACCCCCAAAAGGCCTACACTACAGAATGTTTTACACCGGTTCTAACTAAATTACCGGTGTATAGAACATGAATATTTAAAGAAAAACCCGCCCGGCAGATCATAACCGATACACACGATCTCCGGTTCCACACTCCCCTCATCTTCTCTCAAGTTTAACCACAATAAACTTCTCATCAACCACCTTAGGCTTCCGTAACTCCTCAACCCTAGCCATTATTTTCTACAAAAGGTTGAAGAGTATACCATCTTCCAAATTTAATCATTTCCCACACCCCCCTTTCTTGTGGAGTGAAACTTTGGGGCTTGAACTGCACAATCTTTATGAAACTCGGTTTATCTAAATAGGTAAATCAACCTCCTCATTTTTACAATGGTATGACATCCAAAATTATGAGTGGGAAGCAATATTATTTTCATTTACAACACATGTTTGACAAACTTTTTGAAAAAAAATCATTTTAAAATTACAAGGCACCATGCTTCTTTTGTGGAATATCATGTTCGTTGAAATTTATTAGGGTCTTATTTATTTCCTATGTTTTGGCTTAGAAGTGTTCAACTACGTTGGGTCTGTTGTAGTTCGGGCCGTTCCATGGCCCTCTATGTATTGTGTTTAACTTGCTATTTTTTGAATTGCTGGATTACTTTACATCATGTAGATGCCACCAAAATGTGTAAAACTAACCACGAAGAGAAAGCAACAACCACCGAAGAAGAAAGTTGTTACATAACCTAAGGAAGACGTAAGAGAACAAGATCCACCAACCCAAAGGATTCCATTGAATATCCAGTTTGAAAATGAGGGAACACTGCAACATGAACCAATGAAGGAAGACAGTGTTGAGGGAGAGGAAGACGGTGTCGGAGGAAGAGCCCCAACATTCCAAAGAAGATGCAAACGGATCCCGAAGGGGGAGGAAAATGAAAAAATAAGACAAGACTTGTCCAAGGTTGGAGGTAAACATGGTAAGAGATTTGACAAGTTCGAGATAAAAAGTTGGTGCAGGCAGCGTGGAACAGTTACTTGACAGTCCATCATGCTTGCGAATGAGATTAATCTCGTTCATATTGTTTTTCGGTTCCACAAAAAAGAGGTGGTTTGCATGAAGAGTTGGATGACATAGATGGCCTACGTGAATTACACTTTCCGGCGCCGTGTCTAATTTGGGATATGTGAACACTGGAGCGATGTCCTAGACGATGTAAAGGAAGAGTCGTGGAAGGATGTATTGGTAAGCTCTTGATTAATTTTTGAGCCTCTCATTCCTTGAAGTTTCCATTACGAACTCATTATAAAAAACTATGTATGCAAATGTTACATTACAGGGACAAGATCTTCAAACAATAGTGTTCTTCCCCTACACTTTCTTATTGATTCCCATATTACTTTTAACTTACTCATCCACCACACCTAGTAGCTCAGTATAAGCAAGATTAATCTTGAAAAATTGGAAAAATTTCGATGCGTCATTCTCGGGGTCCATCAAAATCAAAGAAGGGTTTAACATCAATGGCTTCTTCTGCGGGACAACTCGATCAGCCATTGGAACCGGTGGTGGACTAAGAAGAGAGGTCCCCAATCACCAATCCCATTAAAAAAACACGGTGTAACCACCAGCTTCCACAGGAGGCCAAAGCAAGCCATATGTTCTTCGTACCGAAAAAGTAAAGTGACTGTCTATACAATAAATGGACAACTGAACAAGTGTTAAAACCCAACTACGTCTTTAATCTAACCTTTGATTACATATTAGACCATTTTGTCATTCCTTTGTACACAAACTGATCACGATGAAGTTGTTCAATTCTATGCTAATCTGGGGAAGCACGCTGGGGACTCTAACTTAACCATGGTTAGTGGAATAACATGTAATGTTAGAAAATTGACAATAAATGTTCTGTTAGGTGCTCCTAGATCGAGGCTAGTTTTTTGAGTCCCAACATCCCTGATGACCCTTATGAGGAATATCACCACCAATCGTGGCCTAGTAAGACTTAATATCAACCCCTTTGTCCGGTAGAGATGCAGTGTAAGTATTTTAGATTAGCCTGGTCAAGCCTATAATTATGACTTGTTAGGGTTGAGTGTGGAGCAACATTGGTTTTTGAGTGGGTGCTTCCTAATGGAGGGAAAGCTTTTGATTCGGAGTTCACTCTGAAAAAAATATATATTTGAATTCGGAGTTCACTATATTCTCCTACATGAACAAAGGCATCAAAACAATGAAGAAGGGGTTTCCCTATGGTTGGTTAAGCACTAAGCTGATCCGAGTACATGTTAACCATCCATTTCACTACAAGAAAATTGACCTAATACTAACCAAAGTAACTTTTTTTTACCTTCTTTAAAAAATAACCAAGGTAAATAATATGTTTTCTGCCCCAGTTATTATATTCAACCAAAGTAAAAGGTTAAAAAATGTAGTAAAAATTCTTTTCCTCATTTTATTTTTCCTTCGGTTAAAAATAACCAAGGTAAATAATATGTTTTTTCCTCGTTTTTATATTTAACCAAAGTAAAGGGTTTCAAAAATGTAGTAAATAATCTTATACATAGCGTGCAACATTCTAATGATGTTTAATAAGGCTAGCCGAATTTGCATTATATGTCATTTATAGCGACATGTAATGCGAATGATGAGCGGCGTTGCAGGTAAGTTACATTTACAACTTTTAAAGTTGTTTGAAATAGATTGACTTTGGTCTTCAAAAGTAGTTGTTCAATCATGCACAGACAATGAACATAAAATGGTGTTGAATGGTACGGCTGGAAATGGTCTCCAAAATCATGCACATATCAAATTACCGAGCGCTCAATCAATTAAATATTGTTCAAATTAGGTAGTCAAATTATTAGGAAAAAATAAGTCGTGAAAAGAAAAGAAATTGAAATAAACTGAATCAGCTCAGACTATGTTCAACTTGAAGACAAACACCCCCCCACTTCTATGACCTCGAAGATATAGCCTAAAAGGAACTCGCCAAAACCCTTTGAGACATGACCTTGATCTTCCCATCCCTGAGTAGTTCATGTGCCACTCTCTCCCATAGAACCTCAGCACAATAGGGGTCTTGCTATTTGGCAGAAGCAGTACCATGTCCCCCTTGGGATGTACTAAATCACAAAAAATAATTATAACTATATTTCTGCAATTCACAACAAATAGTACTAATTAAAATCAAATAATTACATGCATTAAAGTTGGTTTCTACTTGAAGTACTCCTTCTTTATAGTGCAATGGAAATGTGGCCTATCAGCAGCCATTTTATGTTGTTCAAGATCAAACAAGAGGCTCTGGGTTGCTCCATTGTGCGGAGAACTTTATGAAAAATAATAATATTCATTTTCATAAAGTGTGAAGATGTATTAGTAAATATATATGTAAAATGGTAAAACACTTGGAAAAAGGGGTCACTTGAGGATTCTTCTCCAACCACTAGTCCTGAATCAAAAATGAAAATGTTGTCGGAAAACTAGAGTGTATGGTGAGACGTCGGACATACGTTGTAGGTACATAATAGTTCAACAGTGGATAGGTCGACATGTACCGGCTTTGTCGCTCTACAGTGGACCAAACCAAACACTTGACCGACGCATAAATGAGGTCACATATACATTTTTAAAGCAAGCTTAAACGCGTATCTGCAACTTCGGTAACCAATCGGTTATACCGATGGCTAAACCAACATAGGTGAGACGTCTTATACAAAGAACATATTAATAGAAATAATAATGTATGACGTCGCATGAGAGGTCGTCGCCGTACCTCTCAAGGATGTAATTTATAAGCCCTATTGCTCACTAAATACAACTAAGTAGATAGTTTGGCAAGTCGGGGTCGTCCACAAAGAAGAGG
>JAULKK010278032.1:0-14677 GCA_032355705.1 Rubia peregrina
AATTCTTCATAATCCATGAATTCCTGCACCAAAAACACCTAAAAGTGCAAATTATATCTCAATAAAAGCATATTAATACCACAAAATATGAACACAATATATAGCACATCAAATGTGAGTTCTCTAAACTTGAGGAGTGGGAGGGAATCGAAAGAGGCCAAGAAGGAGAAATTGCAAGAACATGATCAAATAGTTAAGAAAGCCAAGTCTACAGTTGAAGAAAGAGAGATACTTGTTGAAGAAGAACCATAGAAAGGTCCCTCTACCACCAAGGTAAGTCTACACTTGAAGAAAGAGAGATACTTGTTGAAGAAGAGCCATAGAAAGGTCCCTCTACCACCAAGCTAAAGGAAATCAACTGTCCACCTTCATTTTTGGAGGCTTTGAGGGGAAAGACAAAAGTGGAATCCAACAACGAGCAAATTTGACAAGTCTTCAAGAGATATGAGGTTAGTATTCCACTTTTAGATGTGATTGATCAAATCTTGATGTATAGCAATTTTCTCATAAATGAATGTACTAAAAAGAGGCCTAAGCCTATGAAAAAAGTTAGGGAAAGTGAAAATAGGGGAAATTGCCACATTAGCTCATAGAAGTGTACCTAAGAAATGTGATGATCCCGGTATGTTTTCCATTCCCATCCATTTAGATGGAAAGCTAGTCAAGGATGCCATGATTGATGTAGGAATCTCTATAAATGTCACTCCCTCTAGATTGTATGAGCTTTTGATTTGGGAGAGCTTAGGGTGACTAGGATTATTGTCCAATTGGCCGATCACTCAAGCTAATCCTAGGGGACTAGGTTAAGGATGCTATGGTTAGGGTTGGAAAATTATTTTTCCAGTGGAGTTCTATGTCCTCGATATGTTGCACGGTGGAGGTGCACTCTCAATATTGTTGGGGAGACCATTTCTAAAAACACCGAGAACTAAAATAGATGTCCACCTAGAAACACTAAGTTTAAAAGATAACATAGATATTATTGGCTTTTAAATTTATAAATCTATTTATGGATCATTGAATTCTTCTCTTGCATGCAAAGGTATAAGTATTTTTGATAAGTTTGATCATATTGATGAGTCTTGCATGAATGATAGTGTTTAGAGTCCTTGCACGATTGGTGGGGATTACATTCTGAGAGGTTTAAAATTGATGAAAATGTTGACAATGTTATTACCTTGCAAGATCTTAGTGTTGCTTTGCCTAAGGCGAATTGCTTTTCCATGTCTTTAAATACTAACATGCATCGATTTGTGGAGCATGGTAAGGCATTAAAGCCTCAAAGACCTCCTCCTATACTGAAGGAGAAACCTAAGGTCTCTACATTGACTAAGGTTAGACATGAATCCCCAAGGATAAATGAGCTTAAAGGTAAGGATGGCCCTTTGTGGAGACCTCTCCAAAATGATGTCATCGTGGGTAGAGTCGCGGATCGGGACTCTGCAGACCCAATGTAGGTGTATTTTAGTCCTTGAAAATGCATGAAAAAAATAAGTTGCGAGGACGAAAATAAAGAAACAGTGGTTTTTTGTGTTTATGTAGATTTGTGTTGTAGTAATGTTGGAATGTTGTTTGAAAATTTTGTGGTTTTGTAGGGAATTTTCAGCCATCAATATTTTTGATATGGAACAGGTTTTATGCTAAGTTTTTTGTATTTTTGGTTGTAGGAAAATTTTGTAACAAAAATGGATGAAGTAGCCCAGGCAGATCATATGGCACCACCCGTGCTAGGCTACGTGCCAGATGAATGGCACGAGGCATTCATATGGCACGACCCATGCCATATGAATGTTACCCGTGCCACCTCCATTACCCAATAGAAGAGCATGTCCGTTCTATACAAGGAACCCTTTCTTCCATCAGAATTTTCTAACTCTTTTCATGAACAAAGCCTACCAAAGCAAAATTCCGACCATATCTCCCTCAATTCTTATCCAAATTCAATGAAACTTGTCCCAAAATATTTGTAATTAGATTGGCAAAAAACCCCATCCCTCTTACCATCCAATTACAGCCTATATCGACACAGATTTGAGCTAGAGTAGTTGGGTCATTTCAAGTTATTTTCTTTCAGGAACTCAATTTTTTCCACTTTTGGGTGCTTTCAATTGTTGGGATTTGCTCTGAAGAGGATTTACACATCCTACGAGGGTTATTTCGTCATATTCGATCACCGTAATCCAAGATGTATTTTTGGCCAAACCCTACTTCCAGGAGTTTAGGGTATTTTTTGTTGATTGGACGGTAAGATTGCATGATAGATTGATTTCAGGCTTTGAGTGTGAATTGCATATTGGGTGAGCTAGAGTTGGTGGATTTTGGTGCTATTTATGGAATATTAGTTTGGTGTTCTTGTGTTATTTTTTTATCTGGTATCATGCCGCCCTAAGAGAGTGTGTCAAAATATTACTCGAGCCCTTCCTTCTTGGGACTTCAGAAGCTCAACCCAAATCAGCAAAAGCAATGGGCTCGGCTATGTCAATGGCCCATCCTTAAGACCCAGTTTGTGGACAACAAAGCCCTAAAAAATCTTAAGCTCCACAAATTTTTGAAGAACCTACTGAAGAGGGTTGACCTGGAGGGCTTTATAAAGAAGGTAGCCCTCATGTGTAGGACGTACACTCTCGAGTTCCATTCTACTATTGGAAATAGACCAATAAGGAGGGCTGCCCAGTGATGCACTTCATTTTGGGGGATCAACCCCGTACCATGACTCATGGGGAGATCTTCGAGTGCTTCGGGTGGAAGCACAAGGATGATATGCTTAACAATAAGGTATATTTGTCTGGATTTCTTTTGGAACCGTTTAGGGCCACCATTACCCGTTGACTGCAGGTAAAGGTGAGCAAGAACAGTGATATCATACACCTTGCACTGAGGTATGTGGCACCGTTGATTAATATTGTAGTCTTCTTCCATGGAGATGCGACCACTTGTACTTAGGAGGACTGCCTTTTGTTGTGGTCAATTTGCACTGGTGTGGTTTGCCTGAATACTGCTAGACATTTTATCAATCAGTGCTATTTAGCATCAACTAGGAACGGAGGAAAGCTAGTCATAGGTGGTGTTATATCTCTATTAGCCATTCATTTTAGTCTTTCGGCTGATGAAAGTATGCGGGAAAACCTCGACGCAACCTACACCCTAACTCTGAATGCCATGGTAGGCGCGTCTATGATTGAGTGAGAGGGTTGTGTGATCTACTAGCGCTAGAAGGTAACCAAATTCATATGGCTTCCCTGGAAAGAGAGGTGAAGGCTCATGCCATGGTTAACATTTCAAATTGAGCCCAATCAGGGGCTGAGACCAGTCGGGGGGCAATGTCAATGAGGAGAAATCCTAGGAGGATGTTGATATAGGAGTTCCCATTGTGGAGGATCTGGTTCATTCACAGCCGGAGCCGTTAGCATTTCATTCATCAACACAACCACCGCCTTTATAGCATTATATAGTACCTTTTTCACATATAGGATATGCCTTACCACTCGCAAGGACAGAGTTCTAGGGGCTCTAAACGGACATGGTTGGGTAGGCACAACATCTCATTGCACTTTGATTATTTCAGAGATCAGGTCGGGCTAATTACTCACCTATGGAAGCACCTGCAGTATAACCCATTCAAGGATTATGGTTCGCCAGGGTTAAGACAACCAACAGCTGACCCATTGAGCTAGCCATTGCTGCAGAAGTCCGAGTGGATGCGGGAGTAGGGTGGCTCCATCTTTGGGACCATAAAAGATGTGAGTCACCTCACTGAAAGATTTGGTCAGCATCTAGCAGAGACACCTAGCAGGTTTGACCGCTTAGATGGAAAGGTTTACGAGCTGAGATATGATGTGGTGGACCTCTATCATGGCATATCCAAGATCACAAAGAGGATGAGAGTTGCGGGCATTGGAAATGTACATCCATGCTATGATCTGCACGAGCAGGGGCATAGAGCCAGACACGGTGGACGGCATTGAGGAGGTTGAGTTATTCCAACCTTTATCCTACCTTGGTTACATGCATTGGGGACAATGCAACAACTAAGTGCTTGTGTGTAGGGGGGAGGGGGTAAGTTTAAACACTCCATGGTGGCATCTTCTTTGTTTTTGTTTGTTTTAATTGATGATGACTACTATTTCTCTTTTCTTTACCCTTATTGGTTTTTGAATTTTTTTTCTTGTTTGAAAACTTGGTTTATAGTTGTGAAGGAACCTTTTTATTGTATTATTGGCATGTTGAGACATTTGGTTGTGTTTTATTTTTTTTCTCCGTGTAATATATGAATCCTACTTTGGGGCATTTTGTGCTACAAAAAATTTAAAAATATATACTCGGCTTAGTTGAAAACCCAAAAGGGTGACTTAGACAAAAATGGAAAGGCTTGGATAGGTTCAAAAACCTATGCAAAAATGAGAGGCCAAATGATGTGGAAAAGGTGAGGGTGAGCTTAGAAAGAGATTTTTTTTAAGCTAGGATAAAAACCTAGAGGGCTCCTAGGAGATAGAAAATTAATGAGATAAGTTTGATTGATTCTATGCTTCTCTTGGTTTGTCTATTTGGTAGCTTCTTTTGTAGATTAAACTAGTTTTACACACAAACACACACACACACATGTTGAACCTCCCTTTGAATGGTATGTTGGTTGTTTGGATTGTCTTGGTTTCTGGAATATAAGAGTGGGAGAGATTCTTATGTCATATGGGCTAGGGAAGTCTAGGGATAAAACGATGGGTGTTTTAGGAAAATCTTTGCATGTTTTTTTACGCTTAGGTCTTGCTTGTTCTTGTTTACTCGAGTACGAGTAAAAGTTTAAGTGTGGGGTATTTGATGAGATATTTTCCAAAGCATTTAACATCTCTTTTACTGTCTTTTGATTTGTAGATTGCTAGATTTAGGTAGGTTTACATCATAAGGTTTTAGATAACTATTTTTTTTTGCATCTAAATCATTTATTTTGTAGCCTATTTGAGGTCTAATGGATTTTTGGTCCTCATGAGCATCTAGATCCTTTTTTAGCTTCATCAGTAGATCGCTCATAAGCACTTCAAATATATTTTAGAAGGCCATTCGCAAGGATGGTAGAAGATTGAAGGCCATGAGTATAAACATGGTAGTAGATAGTTGTGGCGAAGCAAGGAGAAAGTTTCGGAAAAGTTGAAGAATGACACGGGCCGTGTAACTTGGCATGGTCTGTGCCATAGATTGTGCCAAGGGAACAAGGCTAATGAACTGGTTTTTTCCATCTAACATGGCCCGTGCTCACAAGATGAAGAAAACCAAATGCAAAATGCATAGGCTATGCACTTTCACATGGTCCGTGCCATCAAAAACCAAGGAACGATATTCCAGACGATGGGTCATGAACTTTGGCATAGCCGGTGCCATCCGAAGCTTGGTAACGATGCTTCACACGATGGGTCATGCACTTTGGCATGACTCGTGCCATCAGAAAGGGAATGGAACACTTTCAGGTCAATTCCCCATGCCCTTTTGCACAGGCCGCATTGGCCGACACTTTCACTATTGCATGAGGCGTGCCTATATGGCTTCTAGGGTGTTCTCCTCTTTTTTGGCCTTTTAAGTCCCAAGACTCATATACTATATGTATATACTAGCCTTAGTCTTTGATGGTTAAAGAAGGAGGAAGTTTTTTCATTATAGTAGTTATATTGTAGTAGGTAGGAAGAGTAGATAGAGTCTCTCTCCCCTCTTCATTTATTTCTCTAGTTCTTGCCTTATGGCATTAATTTCAATGATTGCTTTTGATTTAATGTCTCTAGAGTAGTTTATTATCTTAGACTAGTATTTTTATTCATGACATAATTTATGATTTTGTGACATTTTAGAATGCACTATTTTCTATGTCCCATGCATATTTGTGCATGATTTGTATTTTCTATTCTTGTATGATTTATGCCATGACATACTTTATGATGCATCCATAATTATATGCATAGTATAATATCTGTTAGGTTATTTAAAGCTATCTTAGGAGTGTTAGACTAACGACCTCCTCGGCTCGAGACACCGGGTGATGAGTGCGTTCATCCTACCTTAAATAGTGTCGACCCGAAGAAAGTTAATTCTAATTGGCTAGTTGTGTGAGCGACTACATGTTAAGAGCAGTTTACCGGTGGTAGACGTATTGAAACTCCTAACGAGAGGAAACCCTAGGCTTACCATAATATATAGGAATTGTAGATTGTAGTGACTAGCGTTATATCGACCCTAGAATCATCACAAGATGCCAATTCCTTAGCCTCCCAAGGGCCTAAGGTTGGTGTTCATAGTGGAGTGCCTAGGACGTAGTTTACTTACTCTCATATGTAACGGTAGCTACCTACACAAGGCTTAGATCCTTTCAGGGGGGTGCGTTAGCATCGGGAGTGAGATAATAGGGATGAGTTGCGATATTGAAATATTGACGCGCATCCTTAATTAAGGAGGAAGTGAGATTATTTTGAAGGAAGCCAAACCTTTGTGTGATAGACACTCAGAATTTCCAGCCATCTCCACACTGTGTGACATAGGCATGAGAATAGGTTTATATGTATGGATGTGATAGAATCTAGGATCAAAGTCATTTAATCAGTAATGTTATGAAAATATCCCCAAGACTAGTTAATCATAATTTAAACCTCGTTGCTTGCATTCTTAGTAGTTGTTAATCACAATCCCCCCTCCAAATTATCTATTTAAAGAACTATCAATTTCCGACACATGAAAGGGGTGACGCTCAATCGTGGGTTGTATTTAGTTTATTCTTAAATTCGAATGTCTCTGTGGATGACCCTAGACTTGGTACTAGCTACATTGTTGTATTTAGCAGTGAGTACTGGAGAAATAATATATATTTATATCTTTGATCGTCCTTCATCCTGTGGAAATTAAATGACCCCGTAGGGTGCGGATCGAGTAGCTTAATTTAAATACTATCCTTCACACCGATATTTCTAAAACTATATGTACGATACCTAGTGCTACCAAGTAGGGTTGGAAGGCTGTCACTCGCTGTTTGGATCAGCAAGTGGAGGATTTAATGCAAGACCTGGAGATTTACGCATACTCAGTAAACCTAATAAGCATGCAGCTAGATTGTTCAGACTGTGGTCCTATTATTGACCGCAAGTATTATTACATGAAACATATAGGGAACCTAAAGGCTCCAGGTGCTACACGAGACAATGTATATTTAAACATGCGATGGAAACTAGAGGAAATACTCTATGGATTAGTGTTTCGAGGAAAGTCTTAGTCTCTAGGCTACATGGTAGTTCCTAAGGTTGTGTCTCGTACTTTTGATCTAGCTAGAAATATTAGTGTTTTACGATATGTTGATTTAATATGGCTTTTGTAAGTATATATTTCTACAAGGAGTTGTCGCGTACTAAATTTAGGGACGTTGTAACTAAACCTCGATCCTGTGTGTTAGTGTGAAATGTCGAACCCGAGTGTCTGTGGATGCTACGTTCTATATTTTTTATTAAAAAATTGATAGTTATATATGTTGCTGGCTAAAACAAGGTAATTATAACTAATTTAAAGGGTATCGTAAGAGGAATGAACAAAGAGGTTGTATGTGTTTGATATTATGGGGTTGGGAATGTGTTCTTAGTGAAGGATCGATGTTCATGAGGTGTTTAAGATTGGAGTATAGATTGCGTTCCATAACGAAAAGATGGTGTGGGTGTCCACTTCTATTGTGGGGCTAGTTATTTTGCATGCGTATTCAAATCCCTGGGTACCCATATCTTTCGTGTCATGGGTTCGTGTGGATATCATACTAAGCGAAACCACGGGTGATTTTCTTGCTTTTGTCGCATCTAGTTGAGGAATGCATCAGTGTGTTGCATTGTTTTCACAAAGTGGGGGACTTTAGGTTATTATTGGTTAGTCTGATCATGTAGCAGTGTGATCATGTAGCCTTGAGCTGTTTCGGTTATATGTCCTTGGGCTCGAATATTTGTTGGTGTAATTGATAAATTATCCAGGTGGGTAGGATGTATTCCTATTTATCTACACTAGGTAGTTTTTTTAAAGTTAAATGTTTCTCTTCCCTATGCAAAATACGCTAAGTTAGTTATTGACAGTCGGGGTGGAGGAATTTTTCATTTTCAAAGAAGAACGAATCCCAAGTGAAAAAGCAGAGATTTTGAAAAAGAAAAACAATTGTTATTTAAGAAAACCCTCAGGCTCGTTATCCATTCCTATAATGATAGGTTGTGTTTTCTATGCCTGCGTATGTTCTATATAAGGGTGATGCTATTAAGTTGTAGTTTGTTAGTAATAGTGTTGCACATAAGTACTAGAAGTGTTGTTCGTATGGTTGTGTTCTGTGTGTTTCTCATTTTCAGTGAATGTCTTGTTAATGTGTGTAAGTTTTCAGCATCTTATGGGGAATATAGTGTGAAATGTTGGGGATATTCCAGGGGGTGCCTAGGATCTCACCGGTCCGTGATAATCCAATATGAGTGTGTTGGTTGGAGGTATTATCTCCATTACCAGAGTTCTAAGCTCATGTTATGTCCCTTGTGGGATATGCTAGAAATACCCATGCTTGTTGTAAGTATTTTCCATTATGGTTTCTTAGAGGGGCTTAGAGTTTATATTTATCTAGTACTGATTATTGTGTTTTGTCCTTTTTTCTATGATTGGAAGCTAGGATTAACGAACGCAGGATGAAGGACAATGGTGAATCTCCATCTATCTGGTCATCTTTCATGAGGGCCAATGAAAACTAACATGAGGAGAAATCTAGACTCGTGGGGGCTTAGCTCTCAGGAACGGATAGGCTGGACACTTGACAAACTTATGAGACTTGACTGGAAACACCAACACAAAGAAACTTTGCTAAATTTCAAAGTGCCTAAATATCTCTCTCCTCACACCTAATAATACATTGTCCCTATTGCATAAAAAACTTGTAAAAACATAAGCGGGTAAGGGAAGAAATAAACATTCACTCTTGGGAACCCAAGGGACCCGCTCTTCCACATCTCATCTTGCGCCTCCCCTCTCATTCCTCTTGCCTCAAGTTTTGCCTCTATTCGGGGTCAATGTCTCGGAAGCCTTCAAGGTTGGATACTTGCATCCTCTCCAACAATTGTTCCATGTTTTTCTCTTGGACATTTTCTCTTTGGTCCACAAAAAGAAACTTATCTCAGACCTCTTGCTCAAGAGAGGCAAGTCTTCACCACCATCTCCTCACATCAATATATATCGTATCATGCCTAACAGCGCACCCTCCAAGTTGTTGGCTCATCCCTTCAAACATTTGACTCATCCCTTGGATTTGTTGTCAAGAATTTAGAAGTTGTTGCTCAAGGAGTTTAAATAGCTCATACAAGCCAATGGGTGGTGTTGGTTATGATCGAATGGGGTTTCTCCTCTTGCTCTTCTTCATATTCCTCTTCATGTTGCTCCTTCTCTAGCTCAACTTCCATAGTGGACATTGCAAAAAAAAAATCCTTTCTAATATCTAAGATAGAGGATAATGCAAAGACTCTCCAATGTGGTGTGGTCAGTAATGGATGTACATTTCGATTACGAGAGAATCATGAATTTACAAACCTTCGCTCCACCATAAAGCAAAAGACAATGGTCTTTGGAATTGATGGCGGTAACCATGATAGCTTCTTTGAATTGTGTTGTTGAAAATAATTCAACAAAATTTTAGATCCATTGAAAAGAAATACCGTTGGATGGTAGCAAAATAATGGGTGGGAAACCTTTTGAATTTTGACAAAAGTTGAATAGTTTAATGCTTAAATTAATTTATGAGGTGGGCCCACACATATATAGATGTTAATAAATGATGTTGTTTTAAACCATGGGGAAATCCACCCTGAATGTGCGACATCGATCGTCATGTCGGTAGAATCAACGGTAGTAATTTAAATTACCGACATCGGTTCTATTAAGTATGGGCTTGATTTTTTTTTTCAATCCACTAAATAATTAATTAATAAATTAGCCATCTTTGACCAAACAAGAATAAATGTCATATTAATAATAGTTAATCTTATTAAAAATAAAAATATATATTAATGAAACTTTAATCTCAGTATAAATTATATAATTTTACAATATTTCTTTAAATTTACTTATATTTTGATCAAGTTTGATAACTCTTTCTTCTTGAACATATAAAAAGGTCGAACCTGGCTAGATTAAAGGTAGAATATTTTCTCATGTATGTTAGTTTACAAAATAAGTCAAGACACTGTTGACTTGACTAGATTAAAGATCGAACCTTTTCGCCATGTATGTTAGTTTACAAAAGAACTCAATCCACAGTTTACCAAAGAATACCAAAGGTCGAACCTTTTGTTAATTATGCTAGATAACCTATGTTAAGTAAAGATTGAAACTTTCAGACGTATGTTACTTTACAGAAGAACTCAAGCCATGGTTAACCTAACACGATTAAAGGTCAAACATTTTGGCATGGATGTCAATTTAAGAAAGAAATTAAGCAATGGTTGACCCAACACAAATAAATATCAAACATTTTGGGCATGTATTTCAATTTTAAAAAGAAGTCAATCCACGGTTGGCCTAACAACACTAAGGTCGAACCTTTTCACATGTAAGTCTATTTACAAAAGAAATCAAAACACGATTGACCAAAGAATACCAAAGGTCAAAACTTTTGGTATATATGTCAGATGACTTATGTCGAATAAAGGTCTAAGTCTTAGTCATATGTGTCAGTTTACAAAAGAAGTCAAACAATGGTTCACCTAACATAAGTAAAGGTCGAATCTTTTGGCATCTATGTCACTTTAAGAAAGAAATCAAGCCACAATTGAGCTAAGATGACTAAAGATCCAACCTTTTGTCACGTAATTCTGTTTACAAAAGAATTCAAGTCACGGTTGACCAAAGAAGATCAAAGGTCGAACAACTTCACATGTATGTCAGTTTACAAAAGAATTCAAGCCAAGGTTGACCTAACACGAGTGAAGGTCAAACCTTTTGGCATATTTGTCAATTTGAGAAAGAAGTCATGCAATAATTGAGCTAAGAAGACTAAAGGTGGAACCTTTGGGCTTGTATGTCATTTTAAGAAAGAAGTCAAGCCACAGTTGGGATAAGAAGACTAAAAGTCGAACCTTTTGGTATCTATGTCAATTTAAGAAAGAAGTCAAGCAACAATTGAGCTAAGAATATTAAAGGTCAAACCTTTTGGCAGTTACTTAAACCTTTGAAAAGTGTTACCTAAATCTTGAAAAGTATTACCTTAATTTTGAAAAGGGTTGGGTTAGATTTAATGCATTACCTAAGGTAATACTTGTAAAAGTATTGCAATATATTCAACTTAGGGTATGTGCAGTGGTGGTCTCTTAATTTTAATAGACCACTCTAGATACCAAAAATTCTCACAGTGGGGGTCTCTAGAGTGGTCTCTTAACAAGAGACCACTCAAGAGGCTCTTGCTAAGAGGCCGGACAAGAGCCCATTATGTCAGAGAACTAACCCAACGTCAGTGGCCATTTTCGCTTTTGGCTAACTTTATCCATTTTCCACTGACTCAATGTCCAAACTTGTATTCAACATTTTGATCAATTTTTTTCTTTTATCATTCATTATTAACCTTTTTTCCGGGAAAATTTTTTACCAACTAAATTCGAAATTCAATTCTTTTTCAACAATGAAATGTGATTTAAAAAAGAACCAAACACATTAATTATTTAATTATTTTTGGAAAACGAAAATCATTTCAAATATTATAATGTATTCTTAAATTTGACATTCAACTTATTTTGGGTGCCTAAATTTATTTAGATTAAATGTTAGTAATAAAATTAATGAGTAAGATAGAGAAAATCAAGTGGGCTCCATGAATAGTGCAGAGTGGTCTCTTACCAATGTGGAGGAAAAAAAGGATGGTCTCTTAAGTGGTCTCTTAGGGTGAGTTGGAAGAGAGAGATTGAGAAAAATAATATATTTAATTGGTAAGAGACCACTAGCGGTCTCGACCACTGCACATGACCTTAGGCTTTGTTCGACAGAGTTTATAAACTGTTTTACTTATAACCAAACCTATTTTTAGTTAATTGGTAAAGTGCAAAAAATATATTTTAAAAGCATAAATTATTTTTGAAGGAAAAGTAGAAACTGATCTCCTCATACCTCTACCAAAGAGACCCTTGATCCCTCCTGCCAAACACTATTTTAACTTATCATTTCACATTTCAAACATGTTACACACTCTCTCAATAGTAAACTACATTATTTATAACTTGATAGGTCCTGCGTATTTTATTTTTAATTTTATTAGTGGAGTCCCACTGCAAGTTGCATGATATTGTTAGTTTAAAATTAGGATTAATTTTTATGTACTTTTTGTATCTTACATTTAAGAGTTCGTCTCTTGAAAGACGGTATTTTTATAAGTTATGGAAATACCAAGGTTTAAACAACAAATTAGAAGAAATTAAGATAAAATTTTTAGGTTGCATTAATCGGGTCTTAAACTTATAACTACTGTACATTGCATAATAAAATTTTAATATTGCAACTACAATCTTTTACCTTTCTATAATGTTAATTCAAGTCTGTCTTTCCATATGCTTATGGAATGATGGTCTTTCCCAAGACTTTGCCTACATTTAAATTGGAAACAAAGAATCTTATTTAAAATTTTAAAGTTTAGTCATCTAAGGAAAAGTATATGATGAAGTGAAATTATTAATTTAGTTAGAAATTGTTAAATATTGAATACAATAATAATAATAATTTTATAATGTTTAATTCAAATTATTTAAAAAATAATTATTTATCAGTTGAAATTCATTTTAATATGTTATCATAATTATATATAACTCACTGAATAAAAGTAAATGTCTAATGATCTTATTAGTCCCAAAAATTAAATTATGCCCTTTTCTAACAGTAGTCGGTCTAAAACAAGACTAAATAAATAAAGATATATATATATACACACACATATTTCTTTCAAAAGTGCTCTATCATTGTGTATATATATATATATATTTGTGTGTATGTATATATGTATTACAAAGGAATGTTTATGGTTTTAAATATATTTTTAAAGTTATATATTTTAACAAGTTATGATTGATTATATGTAGTAAAGAAATTTGTTCCTTAAGTCTCCCTATGGAGATTTAAGGAACATATTTCAATATCTTATATTCCTAGAGAAGCTAACAAGGTTGCAGATTTGATTGCTAAGGAGGCACATATAAGGAAAAATGACAAAATTCTGGAGAAAGGGGATTTATAAAAAAACAAAGGGCCTCATTCTTTTGGAAAAAATGACACTCCAGATTTAAGGATGAGTTTGCCACATTATTTGGATGGATACTGCTAATATAGTTACTGAATTTTTGCAGATTTGGCATATCTGGAAGGCTTTACAACAAGGTTGCAGAATTTTCAATCCACATCATTTGAAAGGTTTACTCCAAAAGGCGATTATGCTCGCCCGCAGTGCCCTCCCCTGCCCTGCCCGATGCCACAAGTCTTGGGTGGAGAGGTAAGTCACGGTATCCCAGCGCCAGGAGACAAGTGACCCGGCCCGTACTCGGTGCGCACAAGGGACCCCCGTCTAAGCAGAAAATCCCCACACTGCCGCTGTCGAGTCTCGAACCGTGGATCCCTCCAATAGATACCCACGTCCCAACCACTGGGGTACACCCGTGGGCCGTGGGTGTGAAAGGTTTACTCTCAAAGGACAACAAAGGACATCAAAACAACCATATCATTTGGATGGATATGGTTCCATTTTGGCGCAACTGATGCAGGTGTTTTCAACCAAAACCTTGCTAGGGAAAGGAACCTTGGATTCACTTCCTACTCTTTTCAACAATGACCACAGGAGCTACATTTTTTTTACCAAGGCTTCTATAGAGCAAAATTGTCTTTGTAATAGGATAGATTGTCTCTTTAAACATTTTTGTTTACTCTGTTAATCTAATCATGTATATTTTGTCATGTATCTTTTACTACAAACACAATTATAAAGTACAAGTCCGACTAAAATATGTCGACACGGGGTGGAGGCGATATTATTGGAACACTTTTATTCCATAAATTACAAACATATTTGGATGTATAATTTCAAGTATAGGGATACCTATAAATACCCTACATTTCTATGAGATGTTTTAACTAAAAAAGAAAATGTAATAAAGAAATAAAATCAATAACATATAACAATATTAGTATATTATTTTTAAACAATTTGGGTTTAGATTAGTCAAGATGACTATAATATCTTAAAACACCAACGTACCAAACCACCACCGATTTTAAATAAAAAAGGAAAATCCAAATAAACACAAAATCTGAAAATAACAAAATGTTACAATGATAGAGTAACTTTGATAGAAATATGGTCACATATTATTTATTTATTATGTATGACAAAGTCTTGTTTTAGACCGACTAACTGTTAAATAATGATACTTTATAATTAGTGAGACTAATTAGGTAATTTGATATTTACTTTAATTTATTGCAGTGAGCTACACATAATTATGATAACATTTTAGAATGAATCTCAACATATAAATGATTGTTTTTTAAAAATTTGAATAAAATACTATAAAAATAATCAATTTTTATTGTATTTAATTTTAACGATTTCTAACTAAATTAATTATTTCACTTCATAACTCATATAGTTTTCCTTAGATGACTAAACTTTAAATTTTTAAAT
>JAULKK010278042.1:0-14676 GCA_032355705.1 Rubia peregrina
CCCGCGGGGCATTGTACTTGTTCTTTGATGATATGATATTCAATTGATATGGTGGTTTAGAAGGAGTGATTCTTGATTGCATAATTTTCTTGATCGAATGCTATGATTGTTCATGGGTTTGTTATATAGGGAGCATGTTTCTTGATTGAATAGTTTTTATGTTGATTTAACATTATTTGAAATGTTGTGGCTATTTAGGAAGGAATGTTCTTTTTGAATGAGTCTTGATGCATTCCTTTGGTTACCTTTGAATTACCAACTTTTTCTTGTTGTGAATAGGATGACTCCAAAAAGGAATAGGTCAGAGAAGGGAATAACTTCCTGGGCTGACAAAGGGAAGAAACCTGCCAAGGTTGGGAGAATTGAGGCGGTGAATTCCTTCCTCCTAACCCTAAGGTTGTCATCATGGGTTTGACCACCATTTCTGGGAGTGCAGCTCGGAGGTGGAAGTATTTGAATTGCCTGTAGCGAACTATATTGGAGACGAAGTTTTCTTACATGGAGACCTTGGGAGCTCTAGGTCTACTCGAGACCGTCACGTATTTTCTAAGCCGAATAGGCCAAGAGGGTTTCTTAGAAAAGGATTCCACGACCTACATAAGGTGGACTTTAGAGTTTTTGGTAAACCTGGAGCAACCAAAGGATGGTGAGTGGATGAGAAGCATCCACTTCCACTTGGATGATAAGGAATACACCATGTGACATTGGGACATTGCCCAAGCATTCAAGTGGAAGTACGGGAAGGAGACTTCGAGGACTCACAGACAAGGCCTTCCATTCTCATTGAGCAATTTTTGGAGAATTCTTTCGGACACAAAAAGAAAGAATCTTTGCAAGAGCAAGACAATTGTCCATACGACATTGCGATACATTTAATGTTTTTGGCCATGAGAGTGTTCTGTCACGGGGAGATCTCACAGTTTCCCGTGTTGGATGTCCAATTCGTTTGGGCGATGACACTGGAGGGGAATTTTTACCCCAACATGGTTTTAGATTTTATGGATGAATGCATTGAAATAGGGAACAAGGAAATAATAAAATTCCTATGGGAGACATGGTTGGACTTCAAACCCAGCCATTCGGTTCCATCACGTTGCAGTGGAAAATTTGGTTTGTTTGGGTACACGGTACACGATAAACATGCTGGAGAAAGTGAGTATTGTAGCTACCAAAAATTAAGAGGATCACTTCGTATGGTTATATGGTGGCCCCTTGGTGTGAAATTCTATAATTGTTCCCCTAGCCAGAGCGTACAACTATCGATCAGGATACGGTGTTAGAGAACCTCTTCATAGCTCTGGATCCAAGGTTTGAGAAGGATTTCTACAGAATCCTATCAAATTCAGACATAGACGTCGAGGAGGATGACAACAAGACCCCACTTAGGTCACTGATTAGCCATACTCATATTTCCACAGATGTCCTCGACCAATTTTGTATATTTGGGGAATAGCTTGCGAGCTCTACCCGACTTATGCAGGACATTGGCCATACAATGGGCAAAATGAGCTTACAGTTGGAAGACTTTAGGAGTAGTCTTAGTTCCATGGAGGGTACCATGCCTACTTGGGAGTCTAGGTTGGAGTCCGTTGAGCGGGAAATGAAGGAGGAGTTCATCATCGAGATGAGAGATCAGATGTTCAAGAAGAAGTCATTGAGAAATTAATCGAGAGATTCCACATCTCAAGGCTCGATGATTTCGGGGATGTCATTCCTATCGAGAGGCAATAAATGCGTCAAGAGAAGAGAATGTGGCACGATACAAGGCACTAGAAGAGGAGCCCTCCGGGTCACATGAGTGAGTTTCAATGCTTTTCTCTTTCCTACTCATGTTTTTATTGATTCATTGCATTGGGGACAATGAAAATTTCAAGTGTATGTATGGAGGTTAGTGTTGGGAGTAGTGAAACACTTAGGAGTTTTCATTTTGGGATTACTTTGTGTTTTTAGTGTTTATTTATTTGTGTGTTTTCTCCGGTTTTGGGAAGTTTGGTAGAATCCTTGGTGGTGTGATCTTTAGGTAGTTATCACTTTGTTTGGGAATGTTTTGAGATGAACCTTTTTGGTGGTGTAATTTTTTCTTTTTACTATCTTTTTGTAGTATGAAGCCTAACTTTGGGGCATTTTGTGCTACACAAATTTTTTTGAAAAATATAAAATATATATACCCAGCTAAGTTGGAAACCTGAAAGGGAAACTTAGGCAAAAATGGGAAGAAAGCCCAGATAGGTCGAAAGGCCTAGGTAAAAATGAGAGACTAGGCCCGGCTAGGTTGGAAAACCTAGGAAAAAAATGAGAGGTCGTGTGGAAAAATGTGAGATTGTGAGCTCAACATATGTAAATCCTAGAATAAAAACCTGAAAGGGCTCCGAGGTAAAATGAGAGAAATTGAGAGAAAATAGAAACTAAGTTGATGATCCTTCATCATTATCCTTGGATGTAGCTAAGTTGAGAATCTCGAGTTACCCTTAGTTACAACCAAGTTAAGGATCTTATGGATTATACTTGGTAATTTTTTTCATCAACAACTCTTGGTGGACTATTTGGGGGAGTAAGCTAGTTCAACACTTATCTTTTGCACTTGACTTTTTCTTCACAATATTTTGGATGATTATGTTACTTTAGCATGTTTGGGAAGTGTGAGATTTGTGATATTCTTACTTCTTTGGGAGAACTAGGGTAGCTTGGAATAAGTTCAATGTATTGGCTAACTTCTCTTTGCATGCTACATTTTGCTTAGATATTTTCTCGTTTTTGTTTACTCGAGAACGAGTAAAGGTTTAAATGAGTGGGGATTGATGTGCACTTTTATGCATGTGTTAGCCAATGTATTTGACACATTTATTATCATTTTTTGTTTGGTTGATTACCAGTTTTAGTTAGGTTTAGACGACCATTATTGGTTTTCTTGTCCAAATCCCGAGTTCTGTAGACTTAATTGAAGCTAATGGATACTTTGTATTCACGGGAACCTATGTGCCCAATTCTATCTTTGATCGCATCCTCCTCTCACTTCAATTAGTTAGGGGATCTCCCTTGGTTTGTTGATTGAATTAGCAATGCCAGCAGAGGAAGGGTCATATTTATATAAGTCCAAAATTGTGGTTTTGTATTTTCAGCGTCTCAGATGGTGGGTTGCATCATGGTTCCTACAATCTAGGTTCGTGGTTAAATGTTCAAACATGGTTTCGCTTTTATTGGTTCGTGGCCAAGTCTTTCTATCAAAGCTCCACTTTTCTTGGTTTGTTAAGTTTACCCATGTTTCAGTCTTGGTTGGGCCAAAAGGCCAGCAACCTTTAATTTTGGGTTAGTGATATGGTCCATGGGCTAATTATACACCATAAGCTCCCCTAGCCATGAAGCATTGGAAACACAAAGCGATGACTTCGCTTGTGGAATGTATACGAACTGCTATGTTATGAATTTTTTTAAGCTGTAACAATATATTCGTCATTGATGTGACCAAGATTGTTTCCAAGAAGTGTTGCTTGCTTCCTGGATATACTTTGAATTTTGTTGGGGTTTCTGATTTTAAATTTTAAATTTGAATCTTTACTGTATGTGTCGTACTTCTAGTAGACTTAAATGTTTGGGATTTTATTTCATTGAATTGAGCTTTCCTCCTTTTTATTCGTTGTACCATTACAAGATTTCCTCTCCTTCTGCTATACTTCCCCCTTCACAATTGCTTCAATTTTTGATGACTTAACTCTGTCACTGTTCAGTGTATTGTATTTATTCATATACCGCCGGCTTCTTGTATTCCTAAAGAGGTAAGTCGCTTTTGTCAGACATTCATTATTATTTTCCTATCAGATTTGACTCATCATGGCTTTTCAGTTTCTTAAATTAAATTCCATAACTTTTTTGGATTCTTCATCTTATTCCTGCACTCTTTATCACTCCAGCTCCTCGTCATGTTCCATCAACTCGTAAGTTTCCCTATTCTAAATATTCTCCCTTTCTAAGACAATTTTTATAGTTTCGAATTTGCACGGTGTCTCTATTCTGGAAATTTTGTTTCTCCATCTTGGTCTAGAAGCTCTCCGATTTCTTTTCATTTTCCTTTTTTCCTCCATGTGTATTTAGTGATCATTTTCTCAGCTTTTACCGGAATATATCTTTTTGTGTTCTGCGATTATGATTGATAGAGTTTTCATCAGAATTTTAGGAGTTATATATACCTATAATGTTGCTGATTCTTCCATAAAAGATATCCCTGTTGATTATGTCAACTCATGGGAGGATTTTGACCATCTCACCAGTTCTTCTACCATCACTAGCATTCTTTCCGAATACCACTTGGAAAAATTTAAAACTAATCTTCCTTTTTTGTCTTCGTATGAGCTTAGAGCTCCTGATAACTCTGAGAGTGTTCACACTACTCCTCCTTGCTTTATCTCCTGTTATATGGATTATCTTAAATTTGGACTGGCTTTTCCTTTATCTCACCACATCTTAGACTTACTCTCAAATTATTGAGTCACATTATCTGAGTTTCATCCTAAGAGTATCTCGATCACTATTTTTTTCTATCTTGTGTGTGAGCATACCCAAGTTCCTTTTTCGATTGATCTATTCTGTAGTCTGTATCAGCTTCGTAAGGTGAAAAACTCATCTGATGAATTCACCTTTTATCCAGTCATTCCCAATGTTGAGTTTGTCAATGGATTTCCTAATAATTGTGGTGGTGGCGTAAAAAAACTATTTAAAACTTAGTAATATGAGCGAACAGAACCTTCCTGTTTGGAACTATAAAGTTCCCAAATTTAAACATCCTAAGGCCGAGGTACATTTTAATGCTAACTCCGAGGTTGTGTAAGACTAAAAAATATTAGATATGTCTTCGCCATGCTGATACTGAGAGTGACTGTGTTTTTTTGTCGTTATCTTATCGTTTTCTCTTGTCGTACTTCTTTTTATTTTTTACTCTTCACACTGTATTGTTATTTCTATATGGTTGTCTAACTTATGTTGTATGCTGGATTGCAGATATAGATTTAGCTAAACTTTCTGTTGAGAGGACATTCTATTCTGATGATGATAATAAAGAGACGAAGGTCTCCAAACAAACAATGCCATTGCCAATGAAATTCCCCAGGAGAATATTGGCAAAGCCAATTCTTAACTAGTAACTACTGACGTTGTCGCCACTGAAGGGGCAGCAGTAGTTATTGACAATGCTACATATACCTCTAGAAGAAGGAGGAAAATAGAGCAATCTGGTGAATCTTCAAGCGCCTTGGAGCACCCTAAGAAGAAGGGGCATAGTAACCATTCCCGTCCTAAACTTTCACCTTGAAGCCATAACTTGATGGTAGAAGGAACCATTCCTGCTTCTCTGTCTAAACTTTCACTTTATGAGACTATGGTCGTGGTATGTTCGTTAAAAGTTTTAAAATTATATTTGATTTGATTTGGTGTTCCTTTATTACGATGTCTAATTGTCATATTTGTTTGTGAATTTTTTATCATAAGGTTCGTGAAAGTCTTTAGTTTGTTAGCGAGCGAGTTACGCAGTTCGCTAAGGGAGACAATTCACTCCTAGAAAAATGTAAGGCAGCCGAGGAGAAGTGTGCAGCTATGATGATCTCTCTTGATGTTCCTGAAGAGCATGCACGCATTTCTGGGGAGCATGCATGGGCCTCTAAGAAGGAAGCCAATAAGCTTCGTTCCTAGCTAGAAGAGATGCAGACTAATGGTCCCGCTTTACCTAGGTACCCTCAAGTCCTTGTTGATTGTCTCATTAAGACTAAGTCTTTTTATAATTTATTTGAGGAAGTATCTACCTCAGCTCACAACTTTGGTTACCGCGAGGCTCTGGTTGAACTGCGAGGGCATAACCCTACTTTGAAAGCTAAGAAATTGCCTAAACTGGCTAAGTCTGAGGTAGTATTGGAGAAACAGAACGTTGTGCTTAATGATTGTTTAATTAGTAGCATTTTTTATGATGGTCATCCTTATGCCTTGTTGTCCAACCTCACTAGTCTTCCTTCTTTGCCCTTTGTGACTAAGATGGAGAAGTGTGAAGCTGATTGTTTTGAAGGTCTTCCATTTGCTTCTCCTGCTCCTAAGCCTTCTTCTAAAACTAAGGTCAATGTGAACCTCGAGGTTTCCGCTTAGCATGCAAACTAGGAGGATTCCGCTTTCATTGTCCTGCATTCGAGTGCTTCTCTCACAAATATTAGCTGATCTTATTGGTAGGAATTTTAATACTATTTATATTTGTAATTTGTAAAATACTCAAATGTATGTCTACAATGTGTGTACTATCTTGGATATGAATTTGGTATCACCCTTCTAATTTTTCAACTTCTCATCATATTTATTTATATGCAGAGTTTTAATATTTTGGTTGACCATAAGTTTTTGAAACGTCTTGACTCTTTAGGATCTAATTTCCATTTTCATAATCGCTATGGGTTTGTCTCTCCTCATTCGTATTTCCCAATCAGGCTGGTTGAAGCTACTCAATATCTATCCAAGAAATACCTTGAGTTGGTTTCTACAAATCATTTTCTGCTATGGAGTCCATTCTATTACATCTTGGGTGGAAAATTCCTTGTTCCACATCATCTCCATATTCTTTTGCTTCTTACCCTTGCAGCAAGTTCGTACCCAAAGGTTATAGTATTGAATATCTAGACAAAGATATCATCTATAGCTTAGTTGATCTTGAATCGATCGGCATATACTTGCGTTCTCTTAATCTTCATGGTTGCGTTCATAAATGGGCGCTATCGTTAGGTATGCACCATTAGTATATGCTACTTAGTATCAGCGATCTGGAACTTGAATGGAAGAAGACTCTGAAGAATACACAAGACTCTGTTCGTGAATTGAAAGAATTATGTGCCGAACAAAACAATCTTATTCAGCGACAATTGTTTAGTATGGTTAAAATGATTGGTCAGCAAGAAGAGGCTAAGAATTTTGCTGCAAGCAAGGCCCGCGAAACTCATCAAAAGACTTTGATTACTGACAAGCAGGGTTCCCGCATTGACGATTTGTTGGACTGACTGAACAAAAACCAGGATGAGTGTGATCATCTCTCTTCTTCCTCGACTGGGTGGTAAAGTAGGTTTGATGAAAATTTGCTTTGAATACTCAACTACGTAGTGAGAATGACCATCTTCATGCTGAGTGTATTGTCTTGATTCATGTGTTCATCAACTTGAACAAGCTTGTGTTAATTACAAATATAAGCTTGAGGCTCTTCCATCATCATCTCGTGGTTCCACTGGTCGTGGAGATCTTACTATGAATATTGGCCAGTAGAGAATTAACTTGTTCGAGTCTGTTACCTCGAATATTCACTGCTTAGAGGATGAAGTGCACAATTTGGAGGCCACGAACAAGAATTATCAATACACTATTGACGTTATGAGTATGCAGTTTGATCGCAAGGAATTTGTCCCTATAACTGATTTTAAGATATATTATGTGAAGTATCTCGATCGTATGGAACAGATGGGTCAAACACGGCATCCTTCCTACTTGTACAAGAAATGGTGATACGATCACATTATATTTGAGAAATGTGAGGCTGAGCAATCTCGTCGTTGTGGCAGTTCTTCATCTTCTGGAACATTATGTGCATCAAGGCGTAGATAGTGTTTCCTTTTTCTTCATGTACTAATTTTCTTTTCCAACTGTTTTAAGTACTACCCTTATTTTACATTTTTTATCTTTTGGAATCCGATTCGTTCGATGTTTACTAATACAAAATGTTATGATTTGTGAATTTTCACTTGTGTGTTCGTATTTCTATATGCAAAGTCTATTTCTTTAGTAATTGGGGTCATAACATTGATTGTGCGAGGCTGCAAGGTCTATTGTTTGCTTTCGGTGCTATTTATGTATGCACTGCAAGATCTATTGCTTAATTTTGTCGCATTTTGTATATGTACATTTTCCTTTCTGCAACATCTATAGCTTGCAAAATGAAGAGTTTGTATTGTGCGAAACTGCAAGATCCATAGCTTCCTTTTGTCACCGTTTTTGTAGGCATATTTGCCTTTGTGCAAGATCTATAGCTTGCAAAAATTGAGATTTTGTACTGTACAAAACTGCAAGATCAATTGCTTGTTTTTGTCGCTGTTTTTGTAGGAAAACACCATTGACTACTTCACGAAATATAGTGACTCTTCCTTATGAATTCACTTCTACCCACTTCGTGAAGTAGTCAATTGCCACAATGAGAAATCTTGGGTTGGAAACTCTTTCGGAAAAAGGTCCTACTAGGTTAATTCCCCATTTATCAAATAGCCATGCTTCATATATTCATTTTAAAACAGCCTATGAATTGTGAGATATTGGAGCATTAATTTGGAAGATTTTTCACTTTTTCTCATTGTTGAACATAGTTGGCCAATAGTAACCCGATCAAATTATCTTCTTTGCGATTGTCCGAGATTCTTGATGTGTTCCACATAATCCCTCATGCACCTCCTTCTTTATTTTGCCTGCTTGCGACTACACACTTTATACATGGAGATTAGAAACCTTTCTTGTATTAGATTCCCCTTCATAAATGTAGTTACGAGCTCACAATTCCAACTTTCTGGCTTGCACCTTGTCTGCTTGTAATTTTCCCTTTGCAAAGTAATCTTTTAACGGTGTCATCTAGTTTACTTAATCTGCTTGGACAGTTGACACAAGTTTTACTATACTTTTGAGTGGTATGACTTCCACTTTCACATCTTTCTGCCCTGTTCAGGGAATCAAATCCGGCTGTCGCCAATTCGCTCAAGGTATCTGCTTTGGTTTTTCACTTATTGGGACATTTGAACATCAAAGTATTCGATTTGAGCGATAAGCTAATGAATTCTTCTTAAATACTTTATCAACTGCTCCTCTCGCACTTCTTAGTTTCCCCGCACTTGTTGGACTACTATCTATGAATCTTTACTGCACTTAACGATTTTAACCTTCATCCTGACTATAAGGTCTAAGCCACATATTAGTGCTTCATATTCAACTTCATTATTAGTGAGTGGAAAGTCGAAATGAAGTGAATATTTGTACTCCCCTCCTTCTGGATTGACAAGTAGTAATCATGCACCATAACTTTCTTTGCTAGATGCTCCATCCAAGAACAGTTTCCATGCGATGTCTATCCACTTGGATTTCCCTTTGTCAATTCCAAGATTTTCTTGTTTATTCGCCTCTTGTACATATGCACTTGTCATTTCTATAATAAAATCTGCCAAGGTGTGCACCTTTATCACAGTTCGTGGTTGAAACTGAATCTCATACTTTCCCAAATCAAGAGCAAACTTAGTCATTCTACTAGATGATTAAGGCTTTCTTAATATATTCTTGATTTGGTAGTTGGTGTACACGAAAATGCTATGACTCTGGAAATAAGTTTGTAATGTCTTTGTCGAATATCCCAAAGCTGGAGTTAGCCTTTCAATTGGCAAGTATGCCTTCTTTGCACTTTGCAGTATTCTACAAATGTAGTATACTGGTACTTTCTTTTGGTCTTCTTGACTCACCAAGACTGAACTTACCATATTTGTTGAGCATGCCAAGTACAGATATAGGGTTTCTCCAGGGATTGGTGACTTCAATGTTAGCAATGCTTGAAGTTGTTCTTTCAATGACTCTTACGCTTTCAGATTTTCACCGTTCCAGCTGAACTTTTAGCCTTTTTAAGGATTTTAAAGAGTGGGAAGTGTTTCTCAGTCACTTTTGAAACAATCTGCTAAGCGCTACCTGTGATCCAATTAATATATATGCTTTGTTAGCTGTTTGCAGTTGTGGAAGGTCAAATATTGCTTGTATTTTTTCTGGGTTAGCCTCAATCCCTTTGGAGGATACTTTGTATCCTAAGACTTTTCCGGCACCTACTCTAATTGTGTATATCTTGGGATTAAGCTATATACCAATCATACTTAGCTTTTCCAAAGTTTCTTTCAAGTCTTGTGCGAAGTGGCATATCCTTTTGCTTTTGATAACCATGTCGTCCACATATGCTTTAATACTTTTCCCTATTTGATTGTAAAATGCGGTGTCGACTACTCTCCGATATGTTTCTCATGTAATTTTTAGGCCAAACCATATTTTTACATAGCAAAATACTCCAAAGCTTTTTATAAAGATCGTCTTTTCTGCATCTTCTGGATTCATCAGTATTTGGTGATAGACTTTATATACATCCAAGAATGCTAGGACTTTGTACCCTGATATTGCTTCTACAAACTGGTCAATCTTAGGCAAAAGGATAACAGTCATTTGGGCCTGCCTTGTTTATATCAGTAAAGTCTATACACATTCTCCACCCTGCATCTGCATTCTTTACCATCACTGGGTTCACTAACCACTTTGGATAGATTACCTCCTTAAGGATACCATCCTGAAGCAATGCTCTAACTTTCTTTTTGGTTACCTTTTGCCTGTCACTTGGAAAATGCCATTGCTTTTGCTTAATTGGTTTGATCGAATTGTTAATATTCAGATAATTGGTAGCAATGCTTTGGGTTGACTCCTTCCATGTTGTGTACACTCCACACAAATGTAGTTTTGTGACTTCGAAATATTTCTATGACTTTTCGTTTCAGGTCACTTGGAAGGCACTTTCCTATCTTGATACACTTAGAAGTGTCTTCATCATCCAAAATAACGAATTCAGCTTCTTCTCCTAGATCTATATGAGGCTCCAATTTTCCAAGAAATCCATTATCTGAAATAGTGTTCACCATTTTTGTCTGCTCCACACTTCTTCCTGCTTTGAATGCAATGACCATGCACTGTCTTGTTGTTTGCTAGTTTCCCCTTATTGTTGCAATCCCTGCTAGAGTTAGGAACTTCATCACCAAGTAATATGTGGATCATATCGCCTTAGCTCTATTCATCTAAGGTTTACCGATGATGTCATTAAATGGACTTGGTTTGTCCATGATAACAAAATTACACATGATAGTACAATTTTTATCATTTTCACCTATGGTAACTGGCAACTGGATGTTACCCAAAGGTGTCTCTGCTCTCCCCGTACATCCTATGAGAGAGGATGCAAACTTTTTCAGAGCAGTTCATTTAAATTTTAACTTATCAAAGCAATCAAAGAATAGGATTTTGACTGTGCTCCCATCATCCACGACCACTATATGAACTGTGGCATTTCCAATCTTAACGATAATGACCATTGGTTGATTATGAGGTGAAGCGTTGGGAACTGTATCTTCTTCGCTAAATGTGATCGTCTTATCCTAACGAAATCTCTTATCAACAGGCTCTTGTGGTGGAGAATATCTAGCCTTAGCTTTCCACACATTATTAGACAGAGACTCGATCGATCAAAGTATTGACATGATTCATTTTTCTAGGGCCTCGCTCACTAAGTCTTCTTCGTAATCTACTCCTGCTACCATCTTCAGATTCTTATTATGTGTATTCACTATGCCTTGGTTTTTTCCATGGGGTTTCCAGCTTTGTTGGCTTCATTGTACTAGTTACACCCATCTTCTTTCTTGTAATGGTTTGGATAGCCATTCCTTCAATTCTCATCTATTTGACTTCTCAAGTCTCTGCAATATTTAATGTTATGCCAATGGTCCTTGTGGACGGCACAATAGTAGTCTCTGGATTTCTTATTTGGTGGTGTCCTCATTGGTGCTGGTTTGCGAAATAAATCTCTGTTCGCTTGCCAGATTTCTTTTCGTGACTTTATCAAAGGAGTTTCTTGAAACAGTGTGACCTCCACTCCTGATTCTATTCCTTTGAAAGGGATATTCCCTTTCCCTTTCTTTGCAGTGACTCTCTTTGTATCCTTCATTACTCTCTTTTCACCTCTTTCTCGTTCTATCTTGTGGTTGTTTGCTTCCTTAGTCCGCACATAATGTTTTATCACTTTTTGTAATTCCCTTGGGTATTCAGGCATGTTTTTTGTGAGATCCTTGTAAAATTCTTCTGATCCCATTCCTCATGTGAATGCACCTAATGAGGATTGGAACGACAGATTGCAAACTTGCAAACTTTCATTGATGAACCAATTGTGGTAATTTGTGAGACTTTCGTCACTTCACTGAGCTATGTTGTTTAGGTCCGCTAATGTTTTAGTAAAATTTTGCTTCTGATAGAAGCTTCCTAAAAATAAGTCTGACAATTGTACCTAAGACCTAATACATCCATTTGGTAAGTCTTCGTACCATTTGATTGTTGTTCACGATAAGAAGATATGGAAATTTTTGTAAACCAATTCAATTTCCATATCGCGAAATTGCGTATTATTGCTATAGCAATGTAGGAATTTCTTGGAGTCTATTTTCCCATCATCAATTTTAATATGCAAAGATAGTTTGAAATCTTTTGGCATCTTGAAATCACGATGATGCAGTGCCAGCGGTAACTGATTTGCATCTTTGTCTACTAATATATCCCTCAACTCTTCTTCATAATTAAGGATCTCGTGCCTTTGACTTACTTTTTTCCCCTTATTTTTCAGGACTTTGGTTTGACAGTGGCTAAGAACTTATTGAACATATGTTCTCCATTAGCTTCTAAGAAAGCGGCAAAAGCTCTCCTCCTTTTTTCTTAATTTGTTTTTCAGAGATTCCGCTTCTTGTTCATCATCTTCTGTATTTTCTTTTCTATGCTCCTACTCTTTACTAGGAACAAATGCTTGATCTTGACTAGGATGCATGCTCATATTGCACCTAGTTGTCCGTTCTTGTGTATTGTGATTCTGGCTTCCTTCACTTCTTGTGAATACCATTGTCTACCTTGAAGGAAATAAATGACTCCCTTTTTTCTAAAAAAATTAAATTTTCACCCCATATTCGGCGCCAATGTTATGATATACCCGATTAGGTTGAGCAGTTGATATCCACTATTTCACACCTTGATCCTACAAAACAAGTCATAGAATTGGTTCTGGGGAAAAGTCTATGACGATCAAGTCAGTATTCCCTTTTTTAGAAGTAGTGTTTCTTAGTTTTGACTCACATACCTTCTTCAGTATTTCTCTCATAGAATTTATAGATGTCCATAATCATGGTTCTGTATTGTCAGTGTCTAAGATCTTGGGTTGCATCATGGTTCCTACAATCTCGGTTCGTGGTTAAACGTTCAAACGTGGTTAAGCTTTTATCAGTTCGTGGCTAAGTCTTTCAGACAAAGCTCCACTTTTCTTGGTTCATTAAGCTTACCCATATTTCAATCCAGGGCTGGGCCTAAGGGCTATCATCATTTAATTTGTGGGTTAGTGATATTGTCTTTGGGTTAGGTATACATGCAATTTACATTGTCTACACCATGTTTTTTTTTCAATTTGGGCATCAACAGGTCAATGGAAAGGTTCAAAATTTTCATAGGGAGTATATGATGACACTTTTTGAAAATTATGCTATGGCCCAAACATGCAACATTCCAAGCCCATCGCTTTATTGAAGCGACCAAATACTGACATCGGTTATGTTCAAAATTTTAGCGTGAACCAAAAAATTAAGCTAAAAAATGAGCTAACAGTTTCCCCCCAGCCCTATTTCATTTCTTTATTATTCAGCAACGGTATCCATTTCACATCTCCAAAACACTCCTACTGAAACACACTCCTAAATTATTTCTATTAACACCATTACACCAGTTCAAGTGCTCAATCAAATTCACTACTGGAAAATACCCCCATAGGCACCGGTAATTTGGGCCCTTGGAATGCCCGTTCCTAACTGACCCGATGCTGAAACGTAGTTTCAGACAACCGGTAAGGCATCATGGTGCTAAGTAATATGAGCCCCAATACATCGATACCAGTGCTACTTGTTTAACTGCTGGTGTGGGATTAACAGCACAGATAGTGTGTGCTTTATACCGGTGTACAAAAATCCAAAAGGGTATTAAGCTAGTGGGAGAATTTGGGCACCAACATGTTAAAATATATACTAATGCTCATATTAGTCAATTGCGGTTTCAAATTTTAAACCGGTGCCTATGTTAGTACGGAATCAGCTGGTATAGTAGAATCAGCATTACAATTTTTAGCACCAGCATGTTATGTTATGTTCATTTTTTAATCTAGCCCCGACATTATTCGATAGCACCGGTGTTTAAATTTGACATGTTTGGATGTAATCCAGCACCAATATTGAATATTTTCTTAGTACCGATGCTAGTTATAGAAGAAATTTGAAATTGGTATTTTGAATATTTGTACCCCATATCGGATCAAATCCAGGAAAATGGTTCAATAAATCTCACAGAGCTTATGAAAGAGTACATTCCCTATAAGAAAATATATGAATCCCTAATTGAAAATAAAGAAAGTATAAAACATCGCTGTTAATCAAATTCTCCCATCACTCATAAAAATTCCAAGTCCTACACCTATCAACCAATTAAATTTCCCTCCTTGTCAATATTGATCTTTGCATCTTTTGAGTAAACCTTGACCGATACCCCGCACAATTTCTTGGTGTCTTATAGAAGTTCATAGGCATTTTATGCCCTGCACCTCTCTGGGAAAACCTACAATTTGCTCCAATGTTAGGAAGTAGGCAGAAGTATTGAATTTGAAGGCAGAACGTTGTTTTTTAGTATGTTGGTGTGTCCATTTTATATAGTTATTTTGGGATCTTTTGTACTCATTTTGGTAGAATTTTATGCTTTGGATACTCTATTTTACCTTGAATTCCTATTATTAGAGTTGAGAGCGACTTTATCGCTTTTGTCACT